>CACVKI010142154.1:0-42560 GCA_902732785.1 Trichogramma evanescens | reverse complement strand
TTATACGAATCTTACAATATCATGTAGTGTATGATTACCACAACATTTTTTTGGGCGAATAGCTAAATGTTTTTATTTAAGATAATTAACTTTATCATACATTTTTATTGTAAATTTTCATCGGAGTATGGTGTGGCGAACGTTTTGAATTCGACCGAGACGGCCGGGCAAGTAGAGTCACAAGTAAAGTTAAGTTTACTATAATTTTTACCAATGATATTATTAATTATTGTATTATAAACTTACAGTGTATTTATAGTTTAAATAATGAAATCTTCGGTTATGCTGAATAGTTGTCGCAATATATTTGATTTCATTACTATCATAGCTAAGTAATTAATCAAAAGTGGATTGAGTAATTATTTACTGCCGCATTTAATTTTTAGTCATTTGAAAAAAACCGAAGTGTAAAATGAGTTCACAGACTGGAAATAATTCGTGAAAATTTGTTCACTCATATAATTAAAAATATAAACGACCGACTGAACCCACGCGCTAAACATTCTTATCTCCGTGAGACATAAAATGAGATATAAATGCGAAGAGGGGAAAAAACTACATTCACGATTCATATCAATATTATTATTCGCAGACACGAAATGGACCTATAACGGAATTGAATTAACATAATATGAATAGTTGTATGATGTAAGTCCAGTGTAATAAATCATAGGTCACCGTATTTTGCAATTAAATTCATTTCCTAAAAAAAAGTTTGATACATTTTTTTCTAGTCTGTTCGATTTCCTCGGTATCATTACAAAACAAGCTCTGTATAGCACATTTTTTATGCGAAGAAAACTTACTCTTAATTTATTTTAACTGCTCGTGATGCAATAATATTTACATAAACGATTTTCTTCTTTTCCAAGCTCACAACTGTTTCAGTTTTTTTTCTCATTCATACGGAATCACCTTATTCAGACATATGAGTGGGATGTAAGAACATTCTCGAAGAGAAGAATGAAAAAATTTTTCAATAAGTTGAAAAAAATGTAGTTTTTGCATTAAAAACAACTGAGAAATTTTGTATTCAAGCAATACAATTAATGGTTATTTAAATATGTCAAAAAAATTAAATTCTATTAATAAAGTGGGTGATGCAACGATCATTAATTAGAGAGTCTGGAGGACAGAATAACAAAAATGAGAACAAGCGATGCCATGACATTTCAAAATACTACAATCATCGCATGATTTTTTAATTAACACCACGAAAAGTGAAACAAAAATTGACGGAACAAAGCCAAGTACGATGAAGTGAAATATGCCATCAACCGAGCAACATAAAAATTCACTTGGTAAAATATCAATGAAATAATTTGAATATAGTTTTTTAATAGTAAACACTCGAATAAAAGTGAGTCACTCGTTCGAATCGAAGAGCGTAATCGAACTTTATCGATGACAGCAAAAAAAATAAAATTTTTTCAACTTCATTTATTTCTCTCACAGCTACCTCATGAAAAATTTAAACAAATTTTTATAAAACTAAATCCAAAATCTTGCATCTGCAACGCACAATCACACGCAGAAATAATACTTATGTCTTGCACACTTCGTAGCATACCAATGACGCTCGTGAGCTTACAGACAGCCGCATACCTGCGCGACGCGTCTGCATGTGTATACGTAATGTTGTGTGGCACGTAAAGCCACGCTGCAGTCTTCGTGGCCCTGACCGTGTGCGAGTAAATGCGTTTTTAACGACAACACACAACGCGTTTGTGTCGCTGCTCGTGGGGTTATTTTTTTTTTCTAACGCACCGCAAAAAAAAAAACTCATGAATACGAATAGAGTTAAACGAGCGCACCGGTGATAAAACACGCGCGCGAGCAAGATGCTAATATTTCTCTATACGTTGAACGGGTCAACGAAAACGAAATGTCAAATCGTCCGAGGCACGAGCTTGTTTGTAAATATAGAAGGTATAGGATGTATGAGTCAGCGCGCGTGGCGCTCCATTGTGCGATACACAAAAAAGTGAAAGTATTTTTTTAAAAGGATGAATGTAATATATAGGACGATGGGACGTAGCTACCGTCCATTGTCTAGTTATATTGGTAAGACGATCACGAAGCCGCATTGTTCGATGAGATTTTCATAATAACTCGTGTCAATCAACGAGATCGTGTCATAAAAAAAAGAAGAAAAAAATCTCGTCTTAAAAGAAGCGAAATAATACGGATCTCCTCTCGCTTATTTACATAAATAAAATATATGCGCGAGCGCGCCACGATCAATTATTACGATATCCTATAAATATGAGCGTATATACGCTAATCACCTCGTCGTCCACGCTGGTGCCCATGTCGTCCTCCTCCCAAATGGCGTCATCGTAGCCACCGGAAGAGCCGACGCTGCCCCTGCGCTGCCTCTCCGGGTCCCACGTTATCTTCTTCGGCGCCAGATTCTCCAGCGAGTCGGCCGAGAATTTCTGACTGTTGAGTAATGAGGAGGATGAGCGCGTCGTCGTCGAAGGACTACTACCGGAGGAAGTTCTGGCCTCGCCCCGGCTGGAACTCAATTTCTCCTTGATCTTGGCGGTACTGGACAGAACCGGCGCTATCGTGCCGTTCGCCAGAATACGGCCCGCCGGTCGCTTCAAGATCGGTTTGGGATTGATCGGTTTGGCGGCCGATTTTGCGCTGATCGGTGTCTTGGTGGTGGCGGTTTTCGACGACACCGACGACGACGTTGACGATACGCTTCTCAGCGAGCTCGTCGACTGGTTCAAACTTCCTCGACGCAGACCGCTCGTGGGAGGATGAGGATGATGATCCTTCTTACCGATCGCCGACGAGCTGTTGTTGTTGTTGTTGTTCATGGCGGAGTCTTTGCGCAGGGTACTCGCAAAATTCGACGGATGAGAGTCTTTCGGCCTCGGCGACGCGGGAATATTCAACGATCCTCGTCTATTGTTCGGCGCCACCACGGCCGTAGTCACCATGGTAGTCATCGTCGTTTTTGCGTTCTGAGCTTTCCCATTCTTACAGTTGGCCTTGTGATTCTTGCCGTGAATCTCGCAGCACTTGTCGATCTGCGTCTCGACCCGGACGATGCTGCGGCTCGTTTTGGTTGGCTTTTGCGTCGACTGGCCCACGTTGACGTTCTTGAACATCTCCTCCAGCCTCTTTATGGCGGCTTCTTGATGACTGGTCGGCATCTTTTTTCTCTTTTTTTATATTAGAGAATCTTGGATAAGTCAAAACACACCTCGCTCGCGCGTCTAATCGACGAATCCACTTTGTTTTTTATTCCGCAAAGAGCTTCGATGCAGCAGTGCCTCTGTTTTTCAAATCGAGTTTACATGGACTTGCGTGGTACAACAGACAGCGGAGCTCGGTGGAAGAGTAGAAAAAACGATACATAACATATCTAACTAGGACGCCGAGAGTTTATTTCTGGCGAGCACGCCGTGAATCATTTATGGAGATTAACGGAGATACGGCCGGCGTATTATATAGCTATTCGAGAAAATGAGAGTTTCGTGTTTTATATGGGCTCCAACTTTTAAGTCCGTAATCGGTCAAATTGTTTTTCCAGATCAAGGCTGCATCGTCACGCAAAAAAAAACAGAAAGAAACTAAAACGAATTGCCAAAAATGAGCCAAGTGCGCGAACTTGTAATAAAACTCGCTGCTTTCGACAAAAAAACCGCACACGATCCTTGGCATTTACCGCACACACACACACACTACAACGATCGATGCTCCACTAAATTTCACTACTCGTGCAATCGAGCTCCGAGTATCACCAAATAACAACACCAACCCACGCACACACACAGAGACACTATCACTTCGAAAACTGCTTTTCACCCGCCTATATCAGCTATCGTGGCACGCACATACACAAATGCATCGGTAGCAGCAGCACAAAACAAAAATCACCGGTTGACGCGGGTTCGATCGCGTGCGTCGTGTGTTTCGGAGGAGCTCTCTGGCGCGATCCTTTAAGAAAAGAGCGAGAGAAGAGAACGTCGGTGCGCGCCTCTCACGAACGACTAAGCTGAGTCGGGTACGCTCTATAGTGAGGCTCTATAACACACATAACATACACACACACACACACACTTACAGAGAGTCGGTCCCACGACTTTGCCACTATATAATACACAACACATCCTATATTCGCGCGCACTCACACACGTATAGCCACCCGCTGCTCGTGAACTGTGTGTATTATACGAGCGGCGCCGCGAGTTCGCGTATATAGTGTGCAATACCGATGCGAGAGAAAGAGAACTGCGCGAATATCTGTATGTATGTATGTATGTTGTATCATACGTCCCCACTTGCAATATATTATGTATGTGTATTATATGTGTGTGTGTTGTTGTTATAAAGCATACGACCAACGCGCCAGCCACGGGGCCCCCGCCATATTAGGTAAAACTCTCTTATACCTATAGGATATAGCAGACTGCAGCAGCTGTTGTCACGGTCGCGATAGGCCGCGGAGGAAATTATCATACACACATGCGTTCGAATTGCACATTTATTGGTGGTAATTAGGTGTGCAGCAGCAGTGGCCCTGATCGTGTTTGGCCGATTCGAAAAATCGTATCGTATCGATCGGTCGATCGCGGCTTCTTTCGCGCCGAGATCACGCATCCTCGAATAAATATAATGTCATTCGTTTATGCAATATCGAGAGTCGTTCGAGCGTTATACACTTTGCCGATTTTGGCTTGTCTTCGACATGACCAAATGCAGCGATCGCTCGCATGCACGAGAAAAGAACGAATTCGATCCAGGCGTGTAGTGCAAAAACTTCGAGTGACGCAAATGTAGTAATGCGCGCGTGCGACCCGATTGTGTAAAGCTTTTTTTCATCGGAGTAATGCATAAGCCACGAGCTACGAATCGTCTAGCATCTACTTTATTACGCGGATATAAATTCACTACTCATCGGGTAGTTCATTATTTCAATAATATCTAGAGGATCGATAAAATCAATGCCGGAATACAGCCTTTCATCGCCTCCACATCGTTCAGTAATGAACTGTTGTGAAGTTAAATTGTAAAATCTTTCATCCATCATAATTACAGATTGGCCCGATAGCCGAGAGAACACTATGTACAACGATTATTTTTACACTCCTCCTGTCAAAGCAAACACTAAAATCGTCTCTCGGCGTCTTGAATACACATATTCCTATACTCCAATGCTAATAAATACATATGTACGTTGTAAGAGCCCCGCGACGCCGGATGCTTTGAACGTTATTTAATACCTCGTGTAAACACGAAAGTGTAGACGAAAAAAAAAGGCAACGAGAGACATACAAGAGTTTGTACTATCAAATCCGACGCGTTAAATATTTGCTCGGAGCGTGTCGCGCTCGTGTAATGTTATAACGGAACGTTCTCTTAGATCTAGCGGATGCGCAATGACTGTCGCCTTTTTTTTTAATTTATTTCACGCATCAAAATCGTGTATTTATATAAATGAGCGGCGAGCATAGCACGCGCGGTTCGAGTGTATATCTCGCCGGAGTGCACTCGGAGTGCACTTTAGTAGACAGAGGTGATCTGCGGTTTCGAAGTATGAGAGAGAGGAGGAAAAAACGAATTAATTCAATGAGACACACATTTTATTGTGAGCAACGGATACATCGGCGTTCTTGACCGCGTTTCGCATATGCAGCTATTTCTTTCAGGAGGAAGTGGCCTTGATGCTTCGATTTTTAAACAATAGATGCTAATGAGAGTATAGGTTTGAGAGATGACTTTTTTGTCGCTTATGATATACCGTTGGAATGTCTAATGTTGATGATGACGAAAAGTTCGTGATAAGTTCGAGCTTTCGAATCGCATAAACTTGACTCTCGAACGTTTCAAACGTATTATAATTTACGAAGCTCGTGACCGACTAAAGCTTAATAGATGAAAATAGTGAATAAGCTCTTGAAACATGTTGATTAATCAAACGTGAAATTAAATCACTTTTTAAGTTAGTCAAGATTTATAGCCGTAGCAGAAAGATCTAGAAATTAATTATACACTTTATTTAGCCACTCAAGATCTATGCGCGATCGCATACACGACATTCGAAACAAGAAAAATAGTAGCAGGCACTGTCAAGATGCACTAATAGCTCGTCATTACTGAGTACACACAAATAGTGCAAATTGTCGTTGGTTACAAGAAAAAATAAACGCACAATGTGCGCGAGGATGAACGCGACGCATTGTGTCACCCGCGCTTCAACCTACATAATAATAGCTGCCTATATCGACACTCGATCGTGTCGCACTTCGACCGCAAACCGATGATTTCCGTCAATTAAAGCTCCATTCACTAAGTAAAAAAAAATATCTTCTCGTACTTGTACGATCACACGGCTGATATTTATAAATTTTTACGAAAACACCTACAACGCGCGAGCTCTGTTGTGTGCTGCTCACCTTGATAAACGGCGTCATCGCGTGGCAGGCGATCGGCGCAGCGAGAGAGACGTCGCTCGCCGGCCGGTAATATACAAAACGTGCGAAGAAACTTTCCGGATAGAGGCGAGGCGAGGGCGTACATACACACACACACACACACACACACACACACACACACACACACACACACACACACACACGCTCGTTTAATAATAATAATGGCCTCGCGGCAAAAAAATGTTCTCTTTTTTTCGCCAAATTATACATTTTTCCGGATGGGTTTGCCGCGCGCTAGATTATCGGATGATAAATGTCTATGAAAGCTCAAGTTCAAAGTCGCGGCTAATTGATCTAAATTAATCGAAATAATAAAGCAATCGATATCCCAAAGCAGCTTTTTAGATATTATACGGGCGCAGGTTTATTATACGCGACGATTTCAATTACGTCAGTGCGGCGATGATGATATCGAGGCTCCATCGGATTACGCAATGGACACGCGTGCGAAATATGCCGATCGAATTAAAAAAAGGAAGCAAAAAATTGACTCGATAAAGTACTATATCGATTACATTTTGGACTGGGGATTTGGAAACGAATAATTGGATTGTAGTTTTAAGAGGATGATCAAATTAGAAAATTATAATATACATAATGTAAATAGCAGTCGGATTACACCGATCGTGAGTCTACTACGTAATAATATAATCGACATTTCAGGTAGTAAAATATTTTAGTGGCCTTGATTTCTCGTCGCTCGTATAGTAATAACACGATTCGTTAGCATGTGTGCAGCACCTGCCGTGCATATTTGTTCGCGTCTTGTAATTGACGCTCTTCTCTTATCGGGCTTTCGTGGCTCGATTTTATTTATAAAACCACAGCGTCGACGGGAAAATTCCTTTTTCGAACCCAATAACCATCATCCGATCAAAGATAATCCAACGATTTGATTTTTTTTCTCTCGTTCTAGTCGATGATCGGACTTTTCGGAATTAGCACCCGGCGCAGCACACGTCTATCCTACACACGAAGCTGCATGAAAGCGAACTTGAACAATTGCAACGATTTGCACGCCGCCCATAAACGCTTACTCGCTCGCGCGCCTCGATATTATTATTTGATCGAAAGGCCAGAAAATTGAGCGTTACGCTTTCCACCAACTTTCAGGCACTGCCGCTGCACGCGAGCAGCTCGTAGCACACGTATACGTACTCTATACGCAGCTGTGATATATTTACCGCTAAATTCGAAACCGACGCGCGAGTCGTTGTTTTGCGGCTCGTTCTTGATATTGAACTCTTGTTATGTGCAAGGATACGATAGACAAAAAATGTTTACAACGTGTTGTAACTAAAGGCGTGGGAAAGCTTACCTTCATGGGTTTGACGATTTCGTAATTTCCCTCGTGTATTCTGGACTCGAAGTTCGACGAGGATGAATTTTGTCTTCTGCGATTGAAGGTGAAGAACAAAATTTATTAGTTAATAAAATTTTGTACATAAATCACGAAGAAGAGTAAACTTACGTTAGTTGATCCGAGCCATTCGACGTTGGTTTCGGCGAGAGCACTCCCCCGGTCTTGGCAGGCGTTAAGGGCGCCGGCGATTGCACTTTGTTGAGAGGCATTTTCATGCTGAAACAAATGTAATGCTTTCAATTACTAAACTGCAATCAATCATTTTTTTATCTCGTATATCAATTGTGATGAATTGAAAGACTTAACGGTACCAAAGTTGATTTAATTTATTTTCAATAGCGGAGAGCCTATTATAACTAATAGCTTCTATATAATTAACTTAACCATTTCTATTATCCACATGCGTGTCTTTAATTAATAGGGATAATATTTAAAAAAAATGCAATAACATTTTTATCCAATCGACATTCGATTGAAAAATAATCCTATCTTTTGACCTTCATCAATAAACAAGGTAACGGTTTTCAATAATAAAAATAAATTCTCTCGATACAATGAAATTTTCAATTAAGCTGCATCGAAATTCCTCAATCGAGATCCAAACGATAATCGTGAATCATTATCGCATCGATACCAACAAAAAAATGTTCATTATTGTCTCTTACGAGAAACACATATAGAAATTCCAATTGCACGCAGCGCTCCTACATACTTCCAAGGGCAATACAAGTAGCGGCAATCAAATATAACAGAGGAAACGATCTTGTGCCGCAATTGACATGGTATTATTTACCGATTGGGCGGCGTGTTTCCTCTCTTGTTGTTGCTGTTGTTGTTGTTGTTGTGCCCATTGGCGATCGTCGCCATCATCAACTGCTGCTGCTGTTGATGATAAAGCTGTTGTTGCTGCTGCTGTTGACGATTATTCACGGACACGCTCACGCGCTCGGCTATGCGAAAGCGAGGCACCGTTGGCTTGTGGTACATCATTTTCCACTGGGTTGCACCGCGGCAGCGCAGCAGCAGCAACGGCGGCGGCGGCGGCGGCGCCCGCGTACCGAAGAGGATATTTACCCAGCCTTAACCGCTCGGCACGCTTATACTATTATACACGATAAGCCGGGACTGACTGTCTCGCGAAGCCGAGAGTCGAGTCCTTGGCGACTGCGAGCCGTGTATGGAAAAACGAACGACGTATGTAGGATATATTGTCCTCGACACACTGACGATTTTTTCGGCAACCGAGTGTGAATTCGATTGTTTTTTGTTGTCTGCCACAACTGCTGCTGCCGCGTCCCTTTATTGGGCTCAATGAAACTTGGCTTGTAATATATTTTATAGCCTCGACGAACTGAATATCGGAGAGATCGAAATGTAGGTTACGCCCGAAAGGTCTCGAAGCCCATAAATTTTGCAAACTCCCGCGCGAGTCGCGGTGGCATGAATCATTGGGAGAAATATATAATGTTCGTTTGCACGCACCGAGGGAGTTTAACGGCGCGCGAGTAATGTCAACACGCACGTGTCACGGTGTAACACAAAAGCGCGTCACTTGCTCGCTCGTCGATACGGCACTGTTATCACTCGAGCTCGTTCGCTCGACCAAAAAAAAAACAAAAAGAAAAAAAAAAGAATCGATCAAAGATTCACATCGAAGACAGCAGCTTCGTGCATATAAACTTTTCACACCTCGAAAGCTCGCGCACTCACACACACTCGCGAGAAGAAGCACTCGATTGAAAAAGTCAAGTTTACTTATTAGCCGCGTAAAACGAAGCCGAGCTTACACGAGCTTACACGCACACGCGAGCGAGCCGAGTCAAACTTTTTTTTGGGGCTTTTTTCAATTCGTCGAGAACGATTAGCGGAAAGAGACCGCCGCCGCTGTTGTAATAGGCGTGTAAAATTTCGACGCGATATCGGAGAGCC
This sequence comes from Trichogramma evanescens, assembly GCA_902732785.1. Taxonomy (NCBI): domain Eukaryota; kingdom Metazoa; phylum Arthropoda; class Insecta; order Hymenoptera; family Trichogrammatidae; genus Trichogramma; species Trichogramma evanescens. The sequence continues at coordinate 32,816 of CACVKI010142154.1, read as the reverse complement.
TGAGTGCGGCTGGCGTGTGTTATACAGCACGCGAGATATATAACCACTCGCGAAGACGGCCGCCGAGTATTTGAAGCGGGCGCGTGCTCCGGCCTCTGCGTATATAGGCAGCGGTATATAGTAAGTACACTAGCGGCAGCGGCAGCTTGCATGCATCGGTACGTACGCTGCAACTGCAAGTGCGCCGAACGTACACGATGTATAGCTTCGCGTCTATCCGTACGTATATAATACGTTATTTCTCCCGCTGCTGCTTACTTACTCTCTCTCGTTGTGCACCACACGGACATAATGCGCGGTGCAAAGCGTTCCATACTGTACTCTCCTCGACGACGTTATTAATAAAATCGAGTGGTGCGCGCGCGTGAGAGGGATGTTGAGTTATATAGCTGCACGTCGTTCTGTAGAGAAAGAGAGAGAGATGCGCGCCGAGTATATACCGCCGAGCTTCCGGTCGTTTACAAAGTTCGAAATATTTGATCGATAATTATGTGTTTTTGCGTGGTATTTATAGAAATGCACAATGAGAATTAGCAACGATACAGATAAAAAGTTGAGCGGGGACGAGCCAAATTTTTCGAGGGCGAGCCGCGCGAACTCGTGTATCGTAATCGTAAAGGTATTTATCGCAGGTATAACAGCTGGTTTAGAAACGGCCGAAAAGTTGAGGATTTATTTCACTTTTGTGCGAGTTTTGTGCTCGGGGGGCCTAATTCTGCGAGTCTCGAATGGCTCATCGAAAATGCGATTCGTATAAAGTTTGGCATATTTTAGTAACCTACCTAATTTTTGACGTCATTGCGGTGTGCAATAGTAGGCTCGATAATACACTGGATTTTACCTCGTTGCAACGCGACAAATTGAATTGCTAGAGGAGAATCTAAATTTAGCTTGCGTAAAAGGCTTAATAAGGATTTTGAATCGACATTATAATGCGTCGATTACTCGCTTTAGAGACTCTCTTATCGAGAGAACCTTGACAGCCTTACAATGCTCGTTCGTATACAAATCATTACGATATTTGAATTTGTAAATTTGTTTTCGTTTATGATTACGAATGAATTTATTCAATATAAAATGTCTCAAATAAGTTGTAAAATAAGAAAATATAATAAAATAAGAAGAGTAATATATTTTCAAAACAATGAGAACTTTATTCATTCTCTCACGTGGAACCTGCTAAAACATAAGCATCACCATAAAGTACCAACAATTACGCGACTCGTCGCATTCCAATGAAATGAAAAAAAAAAAAATAATAATTTTACAGAAATTCTACGACCGAAGAGAGCCGAGAGAATAGAGCCAGCCAAGCCTCTCTCTCGGCTGCGTATATAGAGACAGGAACATACGCGTACTGCGACGCGTTAAGAGCAGCGAGTCTACTCCTCTCTCGGGCGAATATAAATAACAATGTAGTATATAGAAAGAGAGAGAAAGAAAGAGGAAGAAAAAAACATTTTTTTTTTCTCTCTTCGCCATCATCCTGGGCAATGCGTCTAGCAGCTGTCGTGGTGCTGTGTGTGTGTACGCGTCGTCGTCGTCGTCGTACGTACTCTCCGTTATTTTTCACTCTTGGTGCACAACATCGCGATGTGATGTAGTATATGCGCACTTACTCTTCTGCTGTCGCGATGCACTTCGTTACATTAATACAGACACGCAGATCCGAACTTTTGACACTGCATCATCGTACATTTTTCAATGGTAGAAATTAAATGAATGAGAATTTTTGGCATGTATTCGTATGTTCACGTATTTACATAGTCGATGGACTTGTTTGTCTTATATAGCTGCGAGCATTCAACCCGAGTGGAAGCTCGAGAGCTTCATCTTTTACAGACATTCACAAAAAAAAGGCAAGAAAGAGAGAGAAATTCTAGCAGAAATTCTAGATTCTAGCAGTTATCTTATGATAAATCGTTCAAAAAATGCTGCTGCATTGTTACATATACCGCACGAAGAGAAGCAGATTCTTGGCACACGATCGACACGAGCCGAGCTGCGATGCACGCCAGCGTGAAATTGCTACAAGTTTTTTGCCGGCCTTACATATCTTGCGCACATATACAGAAATCGTAATCAATTTAGCAAAATTAATTCTTTGTAATATGGGAATTTCAACGCGGAGAAATAAGTGCACACGCGCGCGCGCGCGCTTGTATAGAAAATAAAAAGAATAGAAAGCTATCACTGACAATGATGGTCAGCAAGCTGAGAAAAAAAAAGAAAAATTGACTTAGCGGCAAAAAATATTTGACGCATCAGTAAGTAATTCTGCGTCTGGAAACGTAGAAATAAGTATTAGTTGCTTGTCTTAATGAGAGAAATGCAAGAGATTCGCTCGTGTAATCGAGAAAAAATTCTACTAATACAATAACATCACTTTTACTCGCTCGTGTTTAATTTTTTTAATTTTATTACAAGTATGAAAATCACGTAATGTTTTCCAGTCAGTACATCATAATTGTTGTAATCAAACATATGGAGTAAAATATTTGAACGTGATGGTGTGAGTTTCGTATAGGCAAGTTAATAGTCAAAAAAGTATAAGTAATTCTCTATTCGCATTTTAAACGGTTTGATTGAAGCATCTATTATTCATAAACAGATAAATATGGTCTTACAAAAAGTACGTTACATATGCTGAATATTACTATAGTGGATGACAAAGCTAGACTATATTTTTAATATGAGATTTGTTTACATATAATATTGCATCAAAAATACTAGAAATGTAAGAATTTTTACTGATCTTAAAGCCAAAATCCGTAAATTTTCTTTAAAAATTGTTGAAAAGTAAAATATACACTTTCATCAATTTTAAAATTTTATATATCGATTAATACTATTTTATATGATAATACATGAAATTGAATAAGTACTAATAATGAGAAGTTAAAGTGAGGGCCCTAATTTTTTTAGAATGGTCAACAAGATCGTAACTATATAAGTATTGTAAGCAGGACATTTGACATCATGTAGCTTAATTTTCTTTTCAGATTGTAATGAAATATAAAGAAAATATAAGCGTTGCATTGAAAATAGGTTTCGTAATACATCGCGTGCGTCAAGTGTTTGTTTTTGACAAGCTTTCCTTCACAGAAAATCTACGATGCTTGCAGTGACATCTTTAAGAGCTTGTAAGGATGCCCATTCTCGTGAAGCATCGAAATAATTTCTCATGCATTCATCATAAATTCCAACTGTTTGATCGGTCTTGACCAAAATAGTTATTTGACTTATTGGTATAAGAACTCAATAGAAACCAGGAAAATGTTACAACTAATAATGATCAAGTCCACCTAACCAGACCTTCTAGCGTTAAATTTGGGCCAAGCAAATTTTTGAGTTATGAAACCAGTCGGGGGGTAGCTATGAACAATACTGAATGAGTTTTTTGAATAATCCACGTGATTCTCTCATATAAAATTACTTTTTATTTTAGATTATTCAATTGTCTTTGTCCTACATCGCTGCGTTGATTTCAATCTATCAACATTAAGTAAAACCTCTTAATATGTGACAAATCAAAGAAATCTTTCATCGTTCTATTTTCAATTGCATTAAAAGCATTAAGATTGGTTTTTATGAGTATTTGACATTTATTTTAAAACACTGTAATATGTTAATTGTAAGCTGATAAAATGTTGAGTCCCTTTATTTTGCAAGTTTTGTTTAACGACTCGCTCGAAGTAAAAAAATAACGCTCATAACATTTGATTTGATAATTTAAAAAAAGAAGGAAAAAATCATTCCAAGTCAAGAAAATCAGCGATTTACTTACTATTATAACAACAGCCTGCTATACAATTAATGTAAAGAAAAAACAGAACGCGCTTCAGATTCATACGACGATTATAGTACTTGAGCTTTTTAGACCGAATTATGTAGACACACACAATCACCGTTACACGGCGTAAAATTGTTGGCGTAAACAACTCTAACGCGCGACAACCCACATATTACGTGTGCAAGTACGGCGTTTTTGAATTGATGTCACTTGCACGCGATAGAAGAGTTTGCACTTAGTCGCGGCAAATTTGCACTTTTTCATTCGTATTACCTTCCGTCGTGGTAAGACGTCGTCTGCAACTATCCGTTTGAGCTCGCGTTAGATGTTTCACTTTAGTAGGTGAGTTAGCATGTATCCTTCTATCATACCACGAATGAAATAACCACAAATTCGGGACATGAATTTTTAATTAATGAGTTTTGATCGACGAATAAACAGTTGATATCGAAACTGAGATTTAGATCAATGTAATGCACTGTAAAAAATCAAGTGAGAGTCTACGGCATAACTTAAAATGGTGCAAGTGGCGCGGGTGACTTGACTGGCAAATTACCAAGATTGTGCTGAAGAGCAGTTTTTACCATGAGTTTCTCCTACAAGCGAGATTTATGAGTAGATGAATATGAGTATAATTTGGTCTTCATTTACATTGCAGAGTACATTGACGTTATAATTATATACTCTGTCTCTCTAAGCTATATACGAAAAATATTTTGATGTTTTGGATGTTGCTGAAATCATTTGCTACAAATTTATTTAAATGAAGTACACAAGCAATGTAATTATTTAGGGGAGAGCGGAGTGTGTGTGGCATGGAAAGATAAGTTGGCAATGCGGCATTTTTCCGCCAATAAATGGCTTGAATAGAGATGGTGCTATCATCATTCCTAATCCTTCCTTAAAAAAATCATGTGAAGTCGTTTTATTCGTCACCTCATTGGTCGAGAAGTAACTACGCCTCGCTTCATGATTGGTCGGAATGTCGCGACGGTCGTTCATATAATTTTTTTTAGTGGGAAAACTTAAATTTGGCGTTTGCTTAAATGTTTATATTTGTAAGTCATTGGTTACTTTAATTTATCATATCACTAGTACTATATAAAGTAATAATGTCGGCAATTAATCTAGAGAGCAAAAATCATCGTTACTAACTCGAATTATCAATGAAAACCGTTACTGATAATTTACCAAGGCGGTGGGTATAGAATAAAATAACTTCTAATTAAAATGTATTGAAATTTATTAGCGAGAAACTTTGTGTACACTTGATTTATTTGTTAATTCTAAAATGAAAACGAATAATGCAAGTGCGAGACCTCCGACTATCATTGAAAATAAAAAATTCATTTCTTCCAATCTCAACGTCATTTCCTCCTCATCCTTTGTATGGTCATCGATATAAATAGATTCAAAATACTTTTCTATAATTCCAGTCTCATAGAGTCTCAACAAGATACGATTAAACTTTGTCAGCAAGAACCAGTCCGGTCTTACTGGATAAACTACAGGTCGGGTCATGAGCAGCGGCTTCGAGATGTGAATTAAATTGGACTCGTGGCCCCCATTAATGCCAATAAACAAGGTTCCTGCGATACAAATCACCTGCTCCTGGTATAAAATTTTATCGATGCAACCGTGAAAATCATCATATGCTATCACAGTCCTCCCAGTGATTGTCTTTATTAAATTTACCAAAGGCGTATGAACGTAAATCGTCAATTTATTGTTGTTTTTAATGTCATCGATAGTCTCGATGATAGACTTGTAATCGTTGACCGTATTCACAGCGCTTAACAGCCCTGCGAGATAGACGCTGGAATAGGACGTCAGCAGGATGATGGTGCACATGAGTATTCGCTCAGACGCATAGCGAGCCCGTTCGAAGGTTCGTTTATCCATGGATGACGTGAATGTTCGTACAAACTCGAAGTATGAAATACTCCAGGATAGCTTCAGGATCACTTTCGAAACTAACAGAAACATCATGAAGGATAGGACAATGTTGACGAGGATGTTCGGATCTACCGCAGAGATGAACTTTTGCGTTCCACTGACCACAGCTTTACGAGATATAGCATGCAAGGTGTTACTCTTTACGAAATTTGATTGCATTTTCCAATGATCGCCCATTGTGTTTACTCGGATGATGACATCGATTTTACCGTCGACAAGGTCGAGAAATGCACCTTGGGGTTTACCTTCGGCATCTACTATGGGCGATACAATGTATAATTTTACGTCATAACTCACTCCCATGTACTCAAGTACTATTTCCGTTAGACCCGGATAATTTTCCTTGATTTCCGAGAGCTCAATTTTGGATGATCTGGGAATGTATATCGATTTGTTTGCTACATTAGCACCAAGTAACACTTTGTAATGTGACAAATCGATCGTTCTGTCAAAGTAACATTTTTTATAATCTATTGAGTAAAACGAGAATATAATTCATAAATTCCAAAATAACGTTATAGTCGTCAAATGTATGAACTACTAACCCTCGAACATTGACAATTCTGTAGTGTCACAAGTCAACAATGTCCAGTTTACAACATTGTTCGTGGAATTGACTCCTATTTTCCAAAAGGAAGTAGCTATCGAGGAGAACGGTTTATAAGTATAAAGCATATCACTGTGATTTGAAGTCACACATGAATAAAAAATGTTTATAAGTTCGATTTTCCAAGACAAATTAAACACTGAATAAATCGAAGGACAAGAAGTTGTAGGATTATTATTCACCACTATAAAAGATGCTCGACTGTTCCAGAAAATGGAGTCACTAAAGGCTTCAAGAAATGTTAAAAAATCAAATTCCCAAGTCTCTTTAATAATGACGATACTAACCGGGTAAGTTTTTCTTTTTATAACTGTCTCATTAATTTTAATTACATTTTTCAAACGTTTATAACGTGTAAAATTTAAATACAGTAAATTATTAAATCCAGAAACATCAAATATTAGTAACGAAGAATAACTGTCACTTAAAAACGATATTTCGCTGTTACTCCAATCGCCAAATATCATAATATATTTTTCTCCTGCATACGATTTTAAGAAACAGTTACCAAGGATGAATTTCTGAAAAATAGTTTATTTTCAGTAACTTGAATATAGCTCGCAAAATGCATACCAATCTCTTTAAAAATCCATTTCTAAAATTTGGATTTTCTTTATCGTTGCGTAATTTTTCCTGGTCTATCATGGACGATTGTAATAGTATTTTAGCAGTTTCAATCGTTTGAAAGTACATGAGAAAGATCCAAAACTTCATCGCAGCGTCGAAAATAAGTTTTTGTGTGGGGAAAAATGTCTAAAAAAAATTTTTTTTTATGTTTCGTTTGATCGTGGCGACCAGTAGTACATTCCAAAGTTCAGATTTTAGCACGATAAATCACATCCATTCACGAGTATCGTCATTAGACATACAATGTAAACAACAATGTATACATAAATCAATAGTTACACTACATCGATATTAAATACATATGACCTTCACGGCAACGTCTTTATTCATCGGGATTTGAATTTTTTCTGCTAAGTTGTTGATCGACGATGCAAAAATATCGGGGACGATATCGATGTGGTGGATATCGATTAAGCCAATTAAAGCTGTTTTCAAATCAAACGTTATTAATTAAAAAATTTAAATTAAAATTTTTTGCTACTAACAAAAAGTGTTTTGCTGTTTTGGATATTAGTCTAATTATTTTCTGTCTATTTGAATATAGAGTCTAACCAACATCGTACACGGTTTTTCCTTGCTCCACAAGTCCCTGGATCTGGGCGAATGCGAGACAGTTGTTAGGATTATCTTCCTGGCGGAGGTTGGCCTGATTTGTGGGCCTGCCGAAGGGGCCACTTGAGAATTGATTGCTGTATCCATAAAACAAATTAATTTGCAGGACATTGGATATAGAGCAAAATGTCTTAAAATGAAAATGTGTTTAAATTCTTAATGTAAAAAGCTGCTATACTTTTATTCGCGAGAAACTTGGTGTACACTTGATTTATTTGTTAACTCTAAAATGAATACAAAAATTGAAAATGCAAGACTTCCCACTATCAGTGAGAAAACAAAATTCATATCTTCCAATTTCAATGCTGATTCCTTCTCTGGGTCAACTTCTGTAGGACCATCGATAAAAATTGATTTAAAATACTTTTCCGTTATTCCAGTTTCATAGAGTCTCGAAAAAATACGATTAAACTTTGTCCGTAAGGGCCAATTCGGTCTTGTTGGAAAAACAAGAGTATTAGTGCTGAGCAGTGGCTTGGAAATGTGAACCAATTTTGACTCATGGCCACCATTGGTACCAATAAATATTGTTCCTCCAATGCAGATCACGTGATCTTTATGCAAAATTTTATCAATGCAATCGTGAAAATCTTCATATGCTATCCCAGTCCTCCCTGTGAATGTGTTTATTAGATTTACTAACGGTGTATGAACGTAAATCGTCAATTTCTTGTCGTTTTTAAAATCATCAAAAGTCTCGATGGTAGACTTGAAATCATTAACCGTACTGACGGCGCTCAAAAGTCCTCCAAGATAAACACTAGCGCACGAAGTCAGCAAGATGATAGTGCACATGAGTATCCGCTCAGACGCGTAGCGAGCCCGATCGAAGGTTCGATCATCCATAGCGGACGTGAAGGTTCGTATGAATTCGAAGTACGAGAGACTCCACGATAGTTTCAGAATTAATTTCGAAACTAGTACGAACATTATGAAAGATAGTACGATGGTGAGTAGAATGCTCGGATCAAGAGCGGAGATGAACTCCTGTGCACCACTAGCTTCAGTTTTTCGCGACATGACATGTATGGTATTACCCTTTACGAAATCCGATTGCATTTTCCAAAAATTGGCAAGGAAGCTTACTCGGTTGATGATATCGATCTTTTCTTTGGTGAGGGCGAGAAATGCACCTTGGGGATTCCCATTGGCATCTAGGGCGGGCGATATAGTATATAATTTTATATCGTAAGTTGCTTCCATATGCTTGATCGCTATTTCCGCAAGCTCCGGAAAATTTTCCTTGATTTCCGAGAGTTTAATTTCTGACGATCTGGGAAGGTACTTCGACTTGTTTACTACTTCGGCGCCGAACGATACTTTGTAATTAGATAAATCGATAGTTCTGTCGAAGTAACACTTTTTACGATCTATTCAGTGAAATGAGAATTCGTACGTTTCAAAATTAAAGGATTATTACAGTCACAGAAATGATAAATTACTAACCCTCAATCTCAGGCAGTTTCGAGATATCACAAGTAAACGAAGTCCAGTTGGTTTGGGAATTAACTCCTATTTTCCAAAAAGATGTGGCTACAGATGAAAACTGATTGTACGTGTAAAGCATATCACTGTAACTCGAGGTTACGCAAAGGTAAAATACACTTATAAGTTCATTTTTCCAAGCAGAATTCAGCACCGGATATGCCGAAGGACAATTAGTTTTGGGACTCTTGTTAACAACCAAAAAAGATGCCCGATTGTTCCAGAAGATGGAGTTACGGAAGGCTTCGAGAAATGTTAAAAAATTAAGATCCCAAGTTTCTTCGATAATTACGATACTAACCGGGTAAGTTTTCCTTTCCAAAACTGTTTCATTGATTTTAAGTACGTTTCTCAGACGTTGGTAACGAGAAAAAAATAGTAAATTATCAAATCCAGTCATATTAAATATTAATAACGAAGAATAACTGTCACTTAAAAACGATAATTCACTGCTGCTCCAGTTGCCAAACATCATAATATATTTTTCTCCTTCGTAAGACTCAAGTATGCAATTACCAAGAATAAATTTCTGAAAAATTATTCAATTACAGTGAAAGTCATGCAGCTCGTAAAATGCATACCATTTTCGTTGAAAATCCATTTCCAAAATCTAGATTGTCCTCATATTTTTGAAAATTTTTTTGATCCATCATTGACGATTGAAATAGTAATTTGACAGATTCGATCATCTGGAAGTATGCAAGAAGAATCCAAAAACTCATCGTAGTGACAAAAAAGATTGTTTCATTGAACAAAATTGCTGAAAAACTTGCTGTTTATATTTTCGTGCAGCAATCAAATCGAGTTGAATGTTATTGTTATTTTATTGGACCTCGTCTAGCCCAGTTTTTAGAAGTATGTTCAGAGTAAAATCAGTAATTAAAAGTTACACGTGGTAAAATAAGTTGACGAGTGATGGTAAAATTGGGGTGAGGTTTCAACAGTAAAACAGTTTTTCTAACCCTGATTAGTCATACAGTGCAAACGGTAACGTATACATGCATCGATAGTTACACTGCAAGTTCACTTATCTGAAGTGAAAAAAAATGATACAGTTTATGTATAATCTATTCATAGCAACCTACTTATAGAGTGTGTTCATTAATGAACACGTACGAACTATGTATTATCAAAGCATGATCAAGGAAGTTTTTTTTATAAATCATGCAGGTATGTACTGAATGAAAAAGCGATAATATGTTGCATATGAACATAGGCAGGCATTTGTTTAAAATAACTTTAAAACTGTTTCGGACGGAAAAAATTCTTTTATTTTGACTCTAGAATTTTCTGGGCATCATTTTACTTGATATACCAGCCAGCCATACTTATGTGGCGCACTGTGCTCGTCCTCTTCATTCTTTACCATTTTTTAACAATTATAATAAAGTAAAAGAATATGAAAATATAAATGTTACAAATACGCAACAGAGAATGTGTAACAATTGTGGAGTACGCAACAGAAATGTTTGGTTTACCACAGCACTCTTAATTACGAAAAAGTAAAAGCAGTATCGTTACAGACATATATTAGTAACAGAAAGTCATCATAACAAAACGTATACTCTTATTAGCGAGAAACTTTATGGACACTTGATTTATTTGTTAATTCTAAAATAAATACAAAAATTGAAAATGCTAGACCTCCGACTGTCATTGAAAATATGAAATTCATATCTTCTAATCTCAACACTACTTCTTGCTCGAAGTCTGTATGATTATCGATAAAAATGGATTTATAATAATGTTCCGTTATTCCAGTCTCGTAAAGTCTCGACATGATACAATTGAATTTTTTCAGCAAAGGCCAATTCGGTCTTATTGGGAAAACAACGGTACGAACGTTGAGCAACGGCTTGGAGATATGAATCAATTTTGACTCGTGGCCACCGTTCATACGAATAAACGCTGTTCCTGCAATGCAGATGACGCGATCCTCGTACAAAATTTTATCGATGCAAGCGTGATAATTGTAGTATGGTATTAAAGTCCTTCTAGTGAATGTGCGCATTTGATTTACCAGAGGTGTTTGAACGTAAATCGTCAAATTATCATCGGTATTCAAATTATCTATAGTCTCGATGGTTGACTTAAAATCTTTAACCGTATTCACGGCTCTAAACAGACTTTCGATATAAACGCTAGAACAGGACGTCAGCAGGATGATGGTGCACATGAGTATCCGCTCGGACAAATAGCGAGCCCGTTCGAAGGTTCGCTTATCCATGGATGACGTGAATGTTCGTACAAATTCAAAGTATGAAATGGTCCAGGACAGCTTCAGAATCAATTTCGAAACCAGTACGAACATTATGAAAGACAGAAAAATGGTGACGAGGATGTTCGGATCTACTGCAGAGATAAATTTTTGCGTGTTGCTAACTTCAATTTTGCGTGACATAACGTGAATATCGCTTCCCCGTATAAAATCCGACTGCATTTTCCAATGATCGGCGACGGTCACTACTCTTGTGATAACGTCAATTTTGCCTTCGACGAGATCGAAAAATGCACCTTGCGGAATGCCATTGGCATCCAGAGGGGGTGACATTCGGTATAATTTCACTTCGTAACTTGCTCTAATGTGCTTCATCGCTATTTCTGCTAAGCCTGGATAATTTTCCTTGATTTCCGAGAGTTCAATTTTTGACGATCTGTTCATGTACTTTGACTTGTTCACTACCTCGGCGCCGAACGACACTTTGTAATGAGACAAATCGATCATTCTGTCAAAATAGCACTTTTTACCATCTATCATGTAAAACGAATTTATGAATTCCAAAACCAAAATGAAATTATAGTCTCCAAATTTGTAAAGTACTAACCATCGATCGCTGCCAATTGTGTGATGTCACAAATAAACAATGTCCAGTTTACTGGGTTGGTTGGCAAATTAGATCCTTTTTTCCAAAAGGATGTGGCTACTGATGAAAACGGATTATACGTGTAAAGCATATCACTGCAACTCGAGGTCATACAAAGATAAACTGTGCTTATGAGTTCGTATTTCCAAGCCGAATTGAATACCGAATATGCAGAAGAACAATTGGTTTTAGAATTCCTGTTTACGATTAAAAAAGATGCTTGACTGTTCCAGAAGATAGAGTTACGGAAGACTTCGAGAAATGTTGAAATATTAAAATCCCGAGTCTCTTCAATGATGACGATACCAGCAGGGTAGGTTTTTCTTTCTAAAACTGTCTGATTGATTTTAAGTATATTTTTCAGACGTTGGTAACGAGAAAAAAATAGCAACTTATCAAATGCAATCATATCAAATAGTAATAAAGAAGAATTACTATCAGTCAAAAACGATATTTCGCTGTTGCTCCAGTTGCCAAATATCATGATATATTTTTCGCCACTGTATGATTTAAGTAAACAATTACCAAGAATAAATTTCTGAAAAATAATGTAGTTACAGTAAGTTTAATTTAACTTGCTAAATCCATACCATTTTTGTTGAAAACCTATCTCTAAAACCTAGGTTTTCTTTGATCCATAATTGTTTCTGATCTATTATTGACGTTTGAAATAGCATTTTGACAGTTTCAATCACTTGAAAATACACAAGCAAGGTCCAAAATCTCATTGTAGCGACGGAAATGATTTTCCCATGAAAAAAATTTCTGAAAAGCTCGTTCTTCATGTTCTTAGTAAAGACCTTGATGTTTCGTTAAGCGATAATTACTCTACAACTACATACACAAGCCTTATAGTATACATCATTTTTCGCGCACTTATTTACAGAAGCACAGTGCTAATATATTCGGTAAAAATGGATAAATCGTGCGTGGGTGACTCAAAATAGATCCAGGAGATCGAGCAATGCCTCTTGCGGTTTTCCATTAGCATCATTGCCTACTGTTCCTGCTTATTAATTCTGTGATAAACAAGAACATTGCAATAACGTGACCACTAATTGCAACAGAAAATACTAAATACATTTCTGCCATTTTCATCGTCGATTCTCGTTTTTTAACTGCCTCCCAATGAATAATAGATGTTTGAAAAATTTTTTTCGTTAATCCAGCCTGATAAAATCTCAATAAAAAATTGTTGAATTTTGGAAGCAAGAACCAATTCGATCTTAACAAAATAACCGAAGTACGCATTATAAACAATGGCTTAGAGATGTGAATCAACTTTGACTCGCGAACATTGTAATAATTCACAGGTAATGACCCAGCAATGCAGATCACATTATCTTGCTGCAACATTTCTTCTATGCAAGTATTGAGATTGTTGAATTGTATAATATTTCGTGTAGTAATTGCACTAATTTGAGGCGCGACAGCCGTAAAAACACAAATCTTCATATTTTTGTCATCGATGAAATCTTCAATAGCATCGATTGTCGACTTAAAATTGGCAAAAGTATTAACAGCGCTGAATAAACCGACAAAATAGGCACTCGAGTAAGATATTAACAGAATCACAGTGCACATGATTATACGCTCAGACGAGTAGCGAGCCCGTTGAAATGTTTGCTTGTCCATAGAGAACGTGAATATTCGTACGTACTCGAAAAATGATATGCTCCAGGATAATTTTAAAATAAATTTTGATACGATTAAAAACATTACGAAAGATGCAATGATGTTAACGAAAATGTTTGGATCGACTGCAGAGATAAACTTTTGAAAAATGCTGACTTTGAATTTTCGAGATATTGCGTAAACGTAAACACTAGTAACAAAGCCTGATTGCATTTTCCAATAATCGTTAAGGAGGATAGGTTTGTCACATATATCAATTTTTCCATCCATAAGGTCTTGAAGTAAACTTTGTGGTTTTTCATCTTTATCTAATAGGGGTGCTGGTTTGTAAAGTATCATATCATAACTTGCTCCAATTTGCTCTGCAAATATTTTGATAAAATTACCGATTTTACTGGGGAGTTTATCCAGCTTTATATTTAATTTCGTTGTTTCTTTTGAAATATTTGGGACGTCTAACCCCACCATCATCGTGTAATTAGAAAAATCTATCAACTTGTTAAAATAACACATCTCAGCATGTTTACTATCTATAAAAACAAAAGTTTTGTTTCAATAAACCTATAAAATTATTATTTCACAAACAGTCAATCACTAACTATCAGTTTCGAACAGTTCGGTGATATCGTGGTACAATAATATCCAATTCTTGGTGTTATTCGGATAATTAATTTCGATTTTCCAGAACGACGTTGCGAGCGAAGAAAATGGATTAAAAGTATAGAGCATATATCGATGACTGGGGATTAAACATAAATAGAAAATATTTAATATGTCCAAACTCCATGCCAAATTTAATATAGCAGATGAAAATATTAAACAAGAAGCAACATGAATTTTAGTGACAACTAAAAAGTTTGCTTGACTATTCCAAAAGATTGAGTTTCGAAATGATTGAAAAAATTCAACAATATTAAGAGTCGATGTTTCTTTAATGATGACGACACCAGCTGGGAAAATTTTCCTTTCCAAAACAGTCTGATTAAGATTAAGTACATTTCTGAAGCGTTGATAAACCGAATAATTTAATAATTGACTAAATCCATCCTCATTAAATATGAACAATGCAGGATAGGTGTTCCTCAAAAATGATATTTCGCTGCTGCTCCAGTTGCCAATCACCAAAGTATATTTCTCATCTTGATATGGGTTTAGAAAACATTTCTCAAGAATAAATTTCTGAAAAACAATGTAATTACAGTAAGTTCAACGTAGCTCGCAAAGTCCATACCATTCTTGTTAAAAATCCATTTCTAAAATCCAGATTTTCTTCATTGTTTTGTAATTCTTTTTGATCGATTATCGACGATTGAAATAACATTTTGACACTTCCGATGATTTGAATGTATAGAAGAATAATCCAAAATCTCATCGTAGTGATAAGATACTTCATACAACGGGTGTTAATATGCTTTTCCTGTAACACGAATTTGACAAGGAAAGCTTATTTACGCAAGTTGCATAGAATATTTCATAGCACAAGAGTTCAAAAGTAGCAGCAAAATCGCGATTTTTATAGGTTAAAGTGCTATAGAATGAGTTTTTATTTGAAAACAATTGCTGAAAAGCTCGTTGTTTATACTCTTCGTAAAGTCCTCGGTGTATCGTCGAACGATAATTACTCCACAAATACACAAATATGCCCTTTACAGCAACATCTCTAGTTAACGGTATTCTAGTGTACATTTTTTTCGTGCAATTGCTGATTGAAGTACATAATAAATTTTTCAGGTAAATATGTGTCTAAGAGGTCGAGAAATACCCCGTACAATTTACCTTCAGCATTTTTACTTATTGTTTCTGATCATTAATTCTATAATAAACGCGAAAATTGCAAATATGTGACCACAAAGCACAACGGAAATGACTAAATACATTTCTTTCATTGTCATTGTCAATTCTCTTTCATTATCTGTCTCCCAATGAATGATAGATGATTCAGAATTTTTTTTCACCGTTAATCCAGTTTGATAAAATCTCAATAAAAAATTGTTGAATTTTGGAAGTAATAACCAATTTGGTCGTAACAAAATAGCCGAAGTACGCATAATAAACAGTGGCTCCGAGATATGAATTAGTTCTGACTCACGAATGCCGTAATAATTCATAGAAATTGATCCAGCAATGCAGATCACGTTATTTTGCTGCATCATTTCTTCCATGCAAATTTTAAGATCGTTGAACAGGGTAATATTACGTGTAGTAATTGCAGTTATTTGAGGCACCACAGCAGTAAAAACGTAAATCTTTGCATTCGTGTCATTAATGAAATCTTCAATAGTGTCGTATTCTGACTTGAAATCGGCAAAAGTATTGACAGCACTGAATAAACCAACAAAATAGGCACTCGAGTAAGATATCAAGAGGATCACAGTGCACATAAGTATCCTTTCGGATGAATAGTATGCTCGTTCTAAAGCTCGATGGTCCATGGAGGACGTGAATACTCGTGCGTACTCAAAAAATGACATGCTCCAGGATAGTTTTAAAATAAATTTTGATACGATCAAAAACATTATGAAAGATGCAACGATGTCAACGAAAATATTCGGATCAACCGAAGTGATAAACTTTTGCAAAATACTGACTTTGAATTTGCGAGATATTGCATGCACGTCGACACTACTTAAAAAACCCGATTGCATTTTCCAAAGATCATTGAAAAGGCTTGGTTGGTCGCATATGTCAATTTTGCCATCCATAAGGTCACGAAGTAAACCTTGTGGTTTTTTATCTTTATCTAATAGGGGTGCTGGTTTGTAAAGTGTCAAATCGTAATTTGCTCCAATATGCTCTGCAAATATTTTGATAAATTTACTAGATCCAGGTTTATTCAGGTTTACTTTATTTAACTTCGTTGGTGTATTTGAGATATTCGTGAAGCCAATCCCCACTGACATCTTATAATTTGAGAAATCCATGAACTTGTTAAAATAACAAGTTGCAGCATGCTTACTATCTATAAAAAAATGTTGTCTCAAAAAATTATAAAATTATTATTTCAAGCGCTCAATCACTAACCCTGGTTTTCCAACAACTCGGCGATATCGCAAGAAAATATTATCCAATTATCAGTGTCGTTCGTAGGTTTAACTTCGATTTTCCAGAACGTCATTGCGATCGAGGAAAATGGATTAAAAGTATAAAGCATATAACGATAACTGAGGGTTATACATAAGTGAAAAATATTTACTATATTAAAAGTCCATGCCAAATTTAACATTTCAGATGACAAGACTGAACAAAAGTTTACAGGAATTGTCGAGACAATTACAAAGGTTGCCTGATTATTCCAAAAGATTGAGTTTTGAAATGCTGTGAAAAATTTTACAATTTTAAGAGTCGACGTTTCTTTAATGATGACGATACCAGCTGGGAAAATTCTTCTTTCCAAAACAGTCTGATTAAGATGAACTACATTTTTAAATCGTTGATAAACAGAAAAATATAATAAATTACTAAATCCATCCTCATTAAACATTAACGATGCAGGATTGGTGCTCTTTAAAAATGATATTTCACTACTCGTCCAGTCACCAATCATCAAAGTATATTTTTCATCTTGATATGGGTTTAGAAAACATTTTTCAAGAATAAATTTCTGAAAAATAATTTAGTTATATTAAGTTTAATATAGCTCGCCAAATTCATACCATTTTGTTTGCAAATCTGTTATTTTTTTCATTGTTTTGTAACTGTTTCTGATCCATCATCGACGTTTGAGATAGTATTTCGACAATTTCGAGTGTTTGAAGGTAAACAAGAAGGACCCATAACCTCATCGCAGCAACGAAAATGAATTTTTCTTTTTTTTTTAAAAGACCTTGGTGTTCCGTTGCGCACAGTATGAATAACAATATATACATGCGTCGATAGTTACACTACAACAATATAGTAAACAAATATGCTCAGCATGGCAACGTCTCTATTTATCGACATTCGAGTGTGCAGTATTTTTCCCTTCAGTTGTTGATCGACGATGCACAAACATCAAGGAAGAGTGTCGTTGTGATTAATAATTTTGAAAATATCCGAATTTAATAGTTCAATGATGATTTTAAGACTTTCTTCAGGTATTTCATGAAAGTGGATCTAACATGTAGAAATTTGAACATTTATTTAAATCGTTTTTAAAAATGGTTTATGACGCTCTTGAATTGTTGTAGATCCAAAAAATGAGTGAAGACAGCATGAGGTATGGATTTTTTAATGAGCCGAGATTCGAATAACGATAAGTTTATGCTACGAAAAATTACAAAGTATACTTATCAACACCACCAAACCTCGGAGGACTTTAGGCAATGGGTGGTCTCTTTTTTATTTAATTTTTCTATTCCTATCAATCCCTACCAAGTTGTCCAGACCCTGATCATAGATCTATGTCTCTCTACCATTTCTGGGTTGAAGTTTTTACGAGGATTAATCTTAACAGAGCTACAACATTCCTGGGACTAATTTATAACAGCTCAATATCAGAAAATGATGAGATGTTTCCATTAAATACACTGTTATTTATTGAAGCTTTTCGAATGAAGAAAACAATTTGAGAGAAGGAGCGTAGCCCCGTTATATGTACTTTATAACTTTTAAAAGTTAATTAACCTTGATAATTTTACATTTCTACATCAGTTTTTGTAAACTCTTTAGTCTACAACTTGTCTGAATTAAGTATTATTATTAAAAAAAAAAATAGAAAAATACATTATTTACATGCTTTGTCACTAGGTTGGTACATCGATGGTAGATACCGATAATAATTTCATTTATTAAAAAGAAAAAAATATCATCGCTACTGACCAGATTGATAATGAAAAATCATTATTGATAATTTATAGAGAATAAAGTACAGAATAAAAGGTTAGTATTAAAATTTGATTAATTTTATATCATAAAAAACGGCATTTTCTTTTAAAAACGAGAAACTTCGTCTGTACTTGGTTTACTTATCAATTCTAAAATAAATACGAAAATAGCAAATACAAAACCTCCAACTATCATTGAAAATACAAAATCCACATCTTCTAATCTCACCACTACTACTTGCTTGGATTCTGTATGATTATTGATAAAAATGGATTCAAAATACTTTTCTGTAATTCCAGTCTCGTAGAGTCTCAACAAAATACGATTGAATTTTGTCTGCAAGCTCCAATCCGATCTAATCGGATAAACAACGGTACGAGTGTTAAACAGTGGCTTGGAAATGTGAATCAATTTTGACTCGTGACCGCCGTTGGTACGAATGAATACTGTTCCTCCGATGCAGATCACGCGATCGTCACGTCTAATTCTATCAACGCAAGCGTTGTAATCATTGTACGGTATTACAGTCCTCCCAGTAAATGTGCCTAATTGATTTACCAAAGGGGTTTGAACAAAAATCGTCAATTTCTCGTCGTTTTTAAAATCATCTAAAGTCTCAATGGTGGACTTGTAGTCGCTGATGGTATTCACGGCACTGAACAGAGTTACGAGATAGACGCTGCAGCACGATGTCAGCAGGATGATGGTGCACATGAGTATTCGCTCGGATGAGTAACGAGCCCGTTGAAACATATTTTTGTCCATTGACGACGTGAATATTCGTATGAACTCGAAATACGAGATGCTCCAGGACAGCTTCAGGATCACTTTTGAAACTACTACGAACATTATGAAAGACAAAATTATGTTGACGAGAATGTTCGGATTGACCGCGGAGATGAACTTCTGCGTGTCGCTGACTTCGGTTTTGTGCGACATGACGTGTATTTCAGTACCCTTGATAAAATTCGTTTGCAATTTCCAATGATCTGCAACGGTCACTATTCTGATAATGATGTCAATTTTATTGTCGACGAGGTCAAGAAATGCGCCTTGGGGATTGCCATCGTCATCTAGGGCGGGTGATATTGTATATAATTTTACATGGTAACTTGCTCTAATTTTCTTGATCACTATTTCCATTAGTCCTGGATAGTTTTCCTTAATTTCCGAAAGCTCAATTCTGGACGATCTGGGAAGGTACTTCGACTTATTTACTACCTCGGCGCCAAACGATACTTTGTAATGAGACAAATCGATCATTCTGTCAAAATAGCACTTTTTACCATCTAAGGTTTAAAACGAATTGATAAATTCCAAAACCAAAATAAAATTATAGTCGCCAAATTTGTAAAGTACTAACCCTTGATCACTGCCAATTGTGTGATATCACAAATAAACAATGTCCAGTTTACAGGGTTCGTTGGCAAACTAGACCCTTTTTTCCAAAAAGATGTAGCTTCTAAGGAAAACGGATTATACGTGTAAAGCATGTCCCTGTAATTGAGGGTCTTGCAAAAGTAAAAAGTATTTATAAGTTTGTATCTTGAAGCCAAACTCAACACTGAATATGTCGAAGGGCAATTAGTTTTGGGATTCTTATTTACAACCAAGAAAAAGGCCTGACTGTTCCAGAAGATAGAGTCTCGGAAAGATTCGATAAATATTGCAAAATCAAACCCTTGAGTCTCTTCAATGACTACGATACGTGTAGAATAGGTTTTATTTTCCAGCACTGTCTTATTGATTTTAAGTATATTTTTTATACGTTGAAAATGAGCACTTAATAGTAAATTATTAAATCCAGTCTTATCAAATATCCATAAAGAAGAATAACAGTCACGTAAAAACGACAATTCACTGATGCTCCAGTTGCCAAACATCATTATATATTTTTCCCCTCTGTACGATTCAAGTAAACAATTACCAAGAATAAATGTCTGAAAAATAATGTAGATGTAGTAAATTTAATGTATCTCGTAAAAAAAAATAAAAAAAAAATCATACCATTCTTGTTGAAAATTTATTTCTATAATCTAGATTTTCTTTATCGTTTTGTAACTTTTTCAGATCCATCATCGACGATAGAAATAGCATTTTTAAAGTTACGAGAAAAATCCAAAACCTCATCGTAGCGACGAAAATGAGTTTTTCTTTAGAAAATAATTGCTAAAAGGCTGGTTGTTCATGTTCTTAGTAAAGAACTTGTTGTTTTGTCGAACGATAACTACTCTACAAGTATACACACATTACGTGAAAGGCATTCACGACAACGTCTCCAATTATCGGTATTTGAGTTGACATTATTTTCATTTTATTTAATAATTAAGGGGGAAAGGTACCTTAAACCTACATTTATAAAAAATTCATTAAAAATGAAGAAAAAGATTTTGTTTTTTGATTATACAGAAAAAACTCTGCTTTTTTCACTCTTTTTCCAAAGTTTTTCACTCTGGAATATGAAAATTGAGGTCCCAGTCACCATAGAACCTTCCTCGATGAAGCAATCCCGCAGTCCTGAGAGGTTCACCTGTGCCGTAAGATCCAGCTAGAACCGATAATTCAGTCATAGTCTTAGGGGTGTCATTTTGTTCAGTAGAAGTGTGGTTACAAACTAAAGCACTTTCAGATATTTTAATTAATTATACACAATTTGATAGCCATATATATACTTTTATTCATGAATATAATATGATAAAATGACAGATTATGCTAGGATATGGTCTGAAAAAAGTGCAAATTTGTCCCAATACCTTTGAAAGTGCTTGCGTTTGTAGCCATTCTCAAGTAGAACAATACCTGAAAATTTCAGCTCATTTGCTCAAAGGGTTCACATGGAAAGTTACGGCACAGAGCAATTTTGAGATCAAACATAACTGCTCAAGCGTTGAAAAAAACAAAAATAACCCAATATATGTAATAATAATACTTCTATATCACTGAAACTGCTTAAAACTTTTTGAGCGATGAAAAAACAGGTATTCAATATAAATTTTTAACATATTGGACCCACAAGGACAATTTTCAATTATCCCAGACAACCATACAAAGCCAAATACGCCAATTCCATTACTACATTTTATAAGTTGTACTGAAATGTTAGTATACGTTAATATGAGTTTCGTGTGGAAACTGGTGACTGAGTCGATTATGTCCAAATCAACTTTTCATACAACATATGCACAATCACACATTAGAACTTGAACTCAGTCCTCTACCTATTCACTTACATTCATAAAACATTAATCACTGGATATATAGTTGGAAATAAAATCACTCAAAATTGATCAATCATCACTAATCTTGTTCATCAAACACAATATACAATAGTATATATGATACAGTCATATACACATACATAAAGTACAGTGACATACATATACGATGATATATATATATATGTCAATTTACATATGTTCTGCTGTATTTCTTGATTTACACGGTTAAAAATGTGACATTTTTTACAAAAAGCTATTGAAACTTGTTCAGAGCTTTATTATTAAACACTATGTTGAGTTGCAAAGATATTATTGCACTCTAAATACACTGCCCGTCAATTACTTTTTCCGTACCTGAGCGAAAAATGAGTAAACTTCAATGTTTCGTAGCTCAGTCAAAAAAAGAATCAAATCTCAAATGTGAGCCCGGATTCTAAAAGGGCATTAAAATTTGCATAAAATTACGAATGTGCGAAGTCGTTTCAATGCCCTAAACATGGAATAAAATTACATCGATCGAGAACAAAAAATTTCGTCACTTTGAGCGTTGGTGGATTAACATGCATAAAAAATCGAAAAAAAAATTTTTCCTCAGAAACGGATTGTAACTATGGCTTCTTATTGTACACATAAAAACCAACCTTTTTTGTAAATAAAATTTTGTTCTACGCCCCCTTGAACGCGGTGTACATGTGAATGAATAAAAAGGTCGTTTCGCAGTAAAAGAGCTGTATATTTGTGAAAAAAGCTCGTAGGACAATTATTAAAAAAAGGATTTGAAGGTCTCGTCAAAACCTACAATAACGTAACAATATAATAATTAAAAATGTGTATTTTTCAATTGAATTATGTTAAAAACATTGTAACAGAAAGTAGCGTTCTGGCAAAATTACCACAATGTAAATGCCAATAAAAATAAACTAAACTAACCGACTCTCAAGATTCATGAAAGAACGGCATGTTATCTTTGAGTCATTTTATTCATTTTTGCTAAAATAATCATAAAACTATCGGTACTAAATAGGATGTACCTCACGATAAAATCAAAATTTAAAAATTCTGATTACGGCACTGGAAAGCTGAAAAAAATCCTATTGAAAAAGTCATAAAGAAAAATAGTAATTTTCGATACAACTGCCATAAGTAACAGTTTTTGGCACGGCGTAGTTTAGGGCCTGAGCGCAGCGAGGGTCCTAATAGCTGGGCCGAAAAGTGTCCCCTATGGCCCGAGTATCGAACAACGTTTTATAGCACTGTGCTAAGTTCACATTTATGCACCCTTTTCCGATGCATAAGTCGCACTTCCTGGTACCGCAAAGTGAGGTTAGTGCACGAACGTATGCGAGTGTGATGCGAACGCCGCAGTGCCAGAATGTGCGACTTATGCCACCAGAAAGGGTGCCATAAATGTGAACTTATGCCACGCAGTGCTATAAAAAAATGTATAGCTAAACTCGCTGCGCACGGGCCCTAAACTACGCTGTGCCAAAAAGTGTTACTTATGGCACGTGTATCGAAAATTACTATTTTTGAGATTTAGGTACTTTTCCCCCCTTAACAAAATCGTACAGATTGTGACTCACAATATGTCTATGAGGTCGAGAAATGCCCCTTGTCATTTACTGTTGGTATATTTACTTACTGCTCCTGCTTATTAATTCTATAATAAACGCAAAAACGGCAAATGCATGACCACCAAGTACAACGGCCATTACTAAATACATTTCTTTCATTTTCATTGTCAATTCTCTTTTATTATCTGTCTCCCAATGAATAATAGATGATTCAGAATTTTTTTTACCGTAAATCCAGTTTGATAAAATCTCAATAAAAAATTATTAAATTCTGGTAGTAAGAACCAATTCGGTTTTACCAAAATCTTAACAGAGCTGCCACATTCTTGGGACTAATTTACAACAGCATGGTATCAGAAATGTTTCCATCAAATACACTGTCATTGATTGAAGCTTTTCGAGTAAAGAAAACAATTCGAGAGAAGGAGCGTAGCCCCGTTATATATACTTTATAACTTTTAAATGTTAATTGACCTTGATAATTGTACATTTCAACTTCGATTTTTGTGTACTCTTTAGTCTATAACTTGTCTAAATTAATTATTATTAAAAAAAAATAGAAAAATACATTATTTACATGCTTTGTCACTAGGTTGGTACATCGATGGTAGATACCGATAATAATTTCATTTATTAAAAAGTAAAAAATTTCGCTACCTAACTAGAATAACAATGAAATTGATAAATTACGGGGGATAGAATGTAAAAAGTCAGTATTAAAATTTTATTAATTTTCTATAATAAAAACGGCGTTCGCTTTTGAAAGCGAGAAACTTCGTCTGTACTTGGTTTATTTATCAATTCTAAAATAAATACGAAAATTGCAAATACAAGACCTCCAACTATCATTGAAAATACAAAATTCATTTCTTCCAATCTCAACATCATTTGCTCCTCGTGATTTGTATGACCATCGATAAAAATGGATTCAAAATACTTTTCTGTAATTCCAGTCTCGTAGAGTCTCAACAAAATACGATTGAATTTTGTCTGCAAGCTCCAATCCGATCTAATCGGATAAACAACGGTACGAGTGTTAAACAGTGGCTTGGAAATGTGAATCAATTTTGACTCGTGGCCGCCGTTGGTACGAATGAATACGGTTCCTCCGACGCAGATCACGCGATTGTCGCGCACAATTCTGTCGACGCAAGCGTCATAATCGTTATACGGAATCACAGTCCTCCCAGTAAATGTGCCTAATTGATTTACCAAAGGGGTTTGAACAAAAATCGTCAATTTCTCGTCGTTTTTAAAATCATCGATAGTCTCAATGGTGGACTTGTAGTCGCTGATGGTACTGACGGCACTGAACAGACTTTCGAGATAGACACTTGAACAAGAAGTCAGCAGGATGATAGTGCACATGAGTATCCGCTCGGACGAGTAGCGAGCCCGTTGAAACGTTTTTTTATCCATGGATGACGTGAATATTCGTATGAATACGAAATACGAGATGCTCCAGGACAGCTTCAGGATCACTTTTGAAACTACTACGAACATTATGAAAGACAGAATTATGTTTACGAGAATGTCCGGATCTACTGCAGCGATGAACTTTTGCATGTCGCTGACTTCGCATTTGCACGACACGACGTGAATGTCGCTACCCTTGATAAAATTCGTTTGTAATTTCCAATGTTCAGCGACGGTATTTACTCGGGTGATCACGTCGATTTTGCCTTCGATTAGGTCGAGAAATGCACCCTGGGGCTTGCCATTGACATCTAGTGCGGGTGCCACAGTGTACAAGTGCACATCGTAACTTACTCTTATGTGCTTGATCACCATTTCCATTAGAACCGGATAATTTTCCTTGATTTCAGATAGCTCAATTTTGGATGATCTGGGAACGTATATCGATTTGTTTGCTACCTCGGCGCCAAATGACACTTTGTAATGCGATAAATCAATCATTCCATCGAAGTAGCACTTTTTAGGATCTAAAGAGTAAAATAAATTGATAAATTTCAAAATCAAAATAAAATTAAGACCGTAAAATTTAATTTTGAACCTTTGATTACTGGTGACTCAGTAATATCACAACTAAGCAATGTCCAGTTTACAGGGTTTGTTGGCAAATTAAATCCTTTTTTCCAAAAGGATGTGGCTACTGAAGAAAATGGATTATACGTATAAAGCATGTCACTGTTACTCAAAGTCATGCAAAGATAAAATGTGCTTATGAGTTCGTATCTTGAAGCCGAATTCAATACCGAATATGTCGAAGGACAATTAGTTTTGGGATTCTTATTTATAACCAAGAAAAATGCCTGACTATTCCAGAAGATAGAGTCGCGGAAAGCTTCGAGAAATGTTGAAAAATCAAACTCTTGAGTTTCTTCAATAATTACGATAGTTGCGGGGTAGGTTTTACTTTCCAGCACTGTCTTATTGATTTTGACTATATTTTTTAGACGATGGTAATGAGCAGAAAATAATAAATTATTAAATCCAGCCATATCAAATATTAATAAAGAAGAATAACTGCCACTTAAAAACGATAATTCGCTGATGCTCCAGTTGCCAAACATCATTATATATTTTTCTCCTTTGTACGATTCAAGTAAACAATTACCAAGAACAAATTTCTGAAAAATAATGTTGAATCAGTATATTTATTGTAACTGGCAAAATGCATACCATTCTCGTTGAAAATCCATTTCTAAAATCTAAATTGTCCTTGTAGTTTCGAAATTTTTTCTGATCTATCTTCGGGGATTGAAATGGTATTTTGACAGTTTCGATTATTTGAAAATAAACAAGAAATATCCAAAACTTCATTGAATTTCTTGAATGCAGCCATTGGGCATACAGTAAGAACAGCAGCGCATACATGCAACAAGATACTACAAATGCCCACATACTCTGTACGAAAGAGTTTACATTAATGGTATTTAAGCGTACACAATTTTTCCGCGTAGTTGTTGACCGACATTGTACAAACATATCGGAGATGATTATCTTTGTGGTTAATAATCAATTTAGCCAACCAAATCTGTTCTTTACAGTTTAACATGAATTACATAAAAATTTTTTGAGTAAGCAGAATTTACTCGGGTGTAATTCTAAAAATTTCATGAATTACAAAAACTTGTGGACCGTAAATTCGTACGCGGGGTTAACGTTCGATGTCAAATCGATTTATGTTCATTTTTTTTCTTGTTTCATTCTTTCTCCTTGGACATTCCGTTCTGCAAGCTCTGCTATTTTCATCGACGACACCTCGCAAGTGTCTAGACAAGACACTACGTATTTACAGTTATTTTTGTTCTGTTTCACACTCATAACGGTGACATTCGTTTGTTTATGCAATAATTATAAACTTGATTGTCAAGAAACCAAATCCATTTCAGAGAGTTTCTTTGGCGTGCGAGACAAAATAAATCGATATAAATGAATGTTCAAGAAATGAATCGTGGGTTCCGACAGTGCTTGTAAAGATACAAATAAAACGATACTCTCACCATCTAACGGTGAAATTGTAAAGCGACTCGATCTCTTGCGTACCGATTTTACATCGACTGTAGGTAAAAATATTGGTGCAGTGTAAAACTAAAAGTACCGATTCGATAAATCTTTCAATTTTTCACAATATAATTACAAAATCCTCATATTTGTCAATGAAACATATTTTGTTACTTACCTCTCACTCTGCATTCGATTATTTTGCCTGATCAGCTCGTCCCTTTCTCTCTCTTTCTGCTGTATCGTATCTTGCAGTTTTTGTTTCAGCTTTTGATACTCTTTAAACAATTCCCCGTTGTAGCTCGGCTCGATCATTGGCTGATTCGGTTCGGGCAGCATCGGCCGAATGGGTTCTCCCGTTACTTTGGCTGTCGGCTTATCGGCCAGAGAGTCGCGCCGCGAGCTTCGCGCCGTCGACGGCGTGGGTGATTCTCTGCCGGGTTGACGTCGTTCCGGCGTGGAGGCCGTCGATGGCTCGGTCTTCGACCGGTCCAAAGCTAGAATTGAAAAATAAATTAGCCAATTTATTCGACGTAATGAATAGTTGAAAAGTTGAATTATTACAACGTTCATTCGGAATTCTCCGCGTGAGTTTCATTAGAATTACGTATGAAATTATATAGCTCGAGCATCCCCGTGAGAAAAATGCGCATACCAATGCAGACGTATGATTATTTCGTAATGACAATAATTGCACGCGCTCATTTAATCTTTCGCTAAGGCAAAAAAATGAATAAAAAGAAATAAAACACGCTCTGCCCACCTTCCGGACTTTTTGATTGTCCCCTCGTTCTCGGTGGCGCCTTGGGCAAGGGCGTTGAATTATTAGTTTCTTGTATCGAAGGCAGCTGCTGGAACTCGGCGTAGCTGGAGCTCAGAAATACGTCGCCCTCGTTCTCGAACAGCCTAATAATAACACGATTACACATATTAGCTTCAAGATTCATAAAGAAAAAAAAAATTAAAATCTACTTTTACCTATCGACGCTACTGTTCATCAGTTTGTTGTTCTTGAATCCGGTCAGATGAAAACTGGCGAACGAGCTCCTCGACATGATGGCGTCCTTGATGTCGCCCGTCGACAGCGCCATGAGCGCCGCCGAGGGCAGGTTGACGTTCTTCTGGCCCCCTGCGCCGCCCCCCGTCCCGAAGCTCGCCTCCAGGGCGGGCACGAGGCTGCGCGACATCATGTCCGTGACGCTGCGCGGCCTCGTGAACGGCATCGCGCTGTGCGGAAACGTCTTTGGCTTGATCGGCGTGATGAGCATGTGCTCCGTCCAGGAGGTCTCGAGCGAGGGACGCTCCAGCCGGACGATGTCCACGTGGAGGGTGCGCTGGGCGAACGGCACCGCGAACGTGTCCGGCGGTATCGACTGCAGCCACGACAGCAGACTGAGATCGGAGTCGCTGAAGCCCACCGAGCCGTCGAGCAGCCGGGAAAACGACATCTCTACCTGAAAATTAGAGAAAGTGGATAAAATATGTATCGCTTATGAAAAAAAAATTGTTGCATTACCTGCTCGATCTCTTTCGATCCCGTAGCTTTGGCCTGGCAGTACTGCACGCACGACTCGTACAGTATGCCCTTGATTATCAGCTGAACTAGCCTGTCGTTCTTGGCCACCGTCACCGGGTGCGTCGGGTCGGGCTTCCTGTCGCCCGGCAGAAACTTCTCCACCAGGGGATAGACCTCGCGAAAGCACTGCACCCGGGCGTTGCTCGGATTCCAGTCCTTGTACTGCAGATGATCGCTGAGCCTCGGCAGGGTGAGCATGAGGCACAGGCTGCTGTACTCCTCCTTGCTGGGTGCGTACTTCTCGAGATCGTTGAGC
The DNA here is from genome assembly GCA_902732785.1 of Trichogramma evanescens. NCBI lineage: Eukaryota > Metazoa > Arthropoda > Insecta > Hymenoptera > Trichogrammatidae > Trichogramma > Trichogramma evanescens. The sequence goes on along the minus strand of CACVKI010142154.1, from coordinate 4,342 downwards.
ACCTTGACGACCTCCTCGACGGCGTTGTCGACGCTGCCGTTGGACGCCACGCCGCCGCCGTTGTGCAGATTCGCCTCGGATTTTATGCAGAGCAGTTCCACGTATTTGTGCCTGTGGGAATAAGGACGATTTTGTGTTAAAAAAAGGTTGTTCTTGGATGGAAAATTTACAATTTTCAAGTATCGAAATTCCGATCACGCAATTACGTTCTGCACACGCGCAATTCCCAATGCGCGACGAGCTTCGCAGTTGCGTTTCGAAACTTTCGCATACCGATGAGTGACACAAATTATAAACGCATGCGCTAATTATTATCGATGCGCCATTGAAAAAATGTAACAATGTTTCTTTTTTTATATTAAACAAACCAAATTCTGTCATAAATCGAAGGCCAGCGCGTATCTCACCTAAGTATCGAGTAGGTGAACCTGCGCATGTCGAAGTCGGGCAGCGCCTCGAGCGGCTGTATGAACTCGAGCACGTCGTCCCATTGTCCGTCGAGAATGAGCTGCCTGAGGAACAGGCCGTCGTCGCTGTACTGGCCATTGATCACGCCCGTCTCGCGCTCCAGCGACAGCTGCGATATGTGCAGATCCCGATTGTGCAGGAACTCGAGGGCCAGACGCACGACGTCCTCCTCGCGCATCGTCAGATGCGCCGCCGGCATCACGTAACGAACACGTAGCCTGTACAAAATAATGTATAAAATTATAATAATGTGTGCAAGCGAAAAATTATTATCGCGATGATACGTGGGCGAAGAAGAAGAAGAAGGAGAGAGGAATATTATTATATAAAATAAAATCGAGGGCAGCTATGTGGCCACTCGCGTAGTTTAGCCGAAAATTTGAAATTCAAAATCGATCTCACTGAGAGCAGCTTCGATGCATTAAATCACGAAAAACGACTAGTAGCATGCTGCTACTTATTCTGCGGCTCGCGGCGCACTCTAAGACTAGACCTCATTGGTAATTCATCATCCTAATTTATTCATTATCGAGCGTCTCTCTCTCTCGACTACTCGCTAAAGCGGCGTATCACGCGAACTTCTCAAAGTCAGACGTTCACCCGAGAGTCTGCTACTGTATATATATATATACTAGGGGGGCTCCGCCCCCCTGCTCGCTCCGCTCGCCAACCCCCCATGGTTAAAAAAAGCGAAAAATACGTTATTGTATAGTTATGAATATATAGGTATTTAAAATATTTTTAATTGTTAATATATTCAGGTGTTTATATCGTTTCCACACCACCTATGAAATGAGTTCATTTATCGTACTTTTTACGCTAATATTTTTCGCCATAAAATTATAGTGTTTATTTGTACATAAAGAACTCTATTCAAGAGGTAGATATATCGGCGCGCTTTTTTTTAAGTGGTTCCCCATAAATTTTTTAAGTATTATTATTTATTATCAATAATTTAGTTGCATAATGTATTTTAACAACGTCATATGGTGAAATGAATGAAACATGTATTTATTGTGGCGCAGTTTATTGGAAAGAAGAAAAAAATAAATCGAATTGTTGCAGAAACGGAAACATTAAATTACCAGTTTTAAGTAAATATGATGAAGATTTGAAAAATTTGCTATTAACTAATTCTGTATTTAGACATTTAATACGATATTATAATAATTTATTTTGTTTCGCTACATTTTGCGCTAATTTTGAACATGTTCAATATCAAGCAATATATAATTTAAAATTGCAAGGTCAAGTTTGTCACACAACTCCAAGAAGTCTTTATCCAAAAAACGAAGAAAAACCTGTTTATAGCCAAATATACATATATGATGATTACGATGCTATGCAACAACGATTAAAAAATAACTCTCTGGTGCACGAATCTCACATGAAATTATTAACTAAAATTATGAACAATAATCCATACACAAAATCATACAAATGTTTACATAAAGTTGTACAAATGCATAAAATCCCAGATTATAGATTGTATTTTCTACGCAAAACAGATAAAGACAACCATCGTTATAATAAACCAATAACATCTGAATGTGGTGCAATTATAGTATCAAAAAGTGGGATTCCCGAAGATTTTGATCTATGTGTTTATCCAATTAGTCCACCACCGGAGAAAAAAAAACAAGAAAAAAACGGTGAAAAAAAAGATAAAGATTATAAAACATTAAATAAATTATCGCAACACGTTGATCCCATGGTTTTTCCATTATTTTTTCCTCGCGGAGATTTAGGATGGAGTTTATTTTATCGTAAAAATGATAAAATAAAAAAATTAAAAAAGACAAAAGGAAAACGTGAAAAATATTTATCAGTTTTACAATATTATGCATACAGATTATCTTATAGACCAAACAGTACAAATTTTTCCCCTTTGCTCTATGCAGGAAGGTTAACTCAGCAATATTTTTTACACGCTTACATTTTGGTAGAAAGCAATCGAATGAACTTTTTTAGAGCAAAACAATCGCAATTAAGAATAGAATGTTATCAAGGATTATTAGATCACATTAATGCGAGTGCGGCAAATAAAACCAGCAATTTAAAATTGGGAGATTTATTTATTCTTCCATCTACTTACATTGGCGGTCCTAGATATATGCAACAACATTATCAAGATGCGATGGCTATTATGAGGGCTGTAAAAAGGCCAGATTTATTTATTACCATGACGTGTAATCCACAATGGGAAGAACTCACTACATTACTAAAACATTATCCTCCTGGAAGTCAACCAAATGATATTCCAAATTTAACTGTTCGATTGTTTTGGACTAAATTTAATGAATTATTAGATGATATTACTGAAAATTATATTTTTGGTGTAACATTAGCATATGTATACACAATAGAGTTTCAAAAACGGGGCCTTCCTCATGCTCACTTAATAGTAACCTTAAGACCTGATAATGATTTGAAAAATATTGAAAAACTGGACTCGTATATATCAGCTGAAATTCCTTCAAAATCTCAAGATCCCGAATTATACCAATGTGTCACAAAATTAATGTTACATGGACCTCATCATAACAAATCACCATGCAAAAATAAAAATGGAAAGATTTGTAAAAAAAATTTTCCAAAACCTTTCAGAGATTCTACAACTTTCCAAAAAAACGGGTATCCTCTATATAGACGACGAGATAATAGTAATGAAGATCATTTTCATTTCAATAAAATTATAAAAAAAATGGTACCCGTAGACAATTCCATGGTTGTTCCATATAATTCATTTTTATTAAAGAAATATAAATGTCATATAAATATTGAATATTGTGCATCAATAAACAGTATCAAATACATATTTAACTATATTCACAAAGGTGGAGATAGAGCATCTTGTAAAATTCAAAGAAAAGATAAATCAGAAGTTGTAGACGAAATAAAAAGTTTCATTGATGGAAGATATCTTAGTCCAATGGAGGCAGCTTGGCGTTTACAAGAATATCCTATTTGCGGTAGAAGTCATAAAGTTGTAAATTTGGCAGTACATTTAGACAATCAACAAAATTGTGTTTTTGATCCATCATCTATACATTACAAAATTAAAAAATCTTTATACAAATTCGATACTACTTTAACAGCATGGTTTGAATTGAATAAAATCGATCAAGAAGCAAAAAAAATTAAGTACGTTAATATTCCACAATATTACAATTATGATGTAGATACAAAAAGTTGGACAAAACGCAAAAGAAAACAAAAATATACAGCTATTGGAAGATTGAACTTGGTATCTCCCAAAGATAGCGAAAGGTTTCATTTAAAATTAATTTTAAATAGAAAAAAAGGAGCTACCAGTTTTGAAAAATTACGCTTTCACGAACAAATCCAATACAAGACTTATAAAGAAACTGCCATTGCAATGCATCTTGTAAAACATGATTTACATATTTTAAAAATATTTAAAGAAGCAATTACAATTATGTTACCACGACAATTGAGAAAATTTTTAGCCTTGTACTTATTAAGCGAAAATATAGATGGGTTATTTATTTGGAATAAATATTTTGAATATTTTTCAGAAGATTTTAAAACTAATAAATTGAATCAATCATTGCACGAAATGAATAAATTATTCAATTTAGAAAATTTATCATGTACACATTTTGGATTACCAGAACCACAAGATGTAACGGACACAAGTACTGATTCTGAAATGACATTAGAAGAATATGATAAAAAATTTTATTCATTATTTTCAACATTAAATAAAGACCAAAAAAAAATTTTCAATAAAATTACAAAATCCGATACAAAAATATTTTTCATAGATGGGCCAGGAGGATCAGGAAAAACATTTTTATATAAAACTATCATATTTTATTATTTATCTTTGGGGAAAAAAATTGTATCAATG
>CACVKI010142153.1:0-41182 GCA_902732785.1 Trichogramma evanescens | reverse complement strand
TCACATTGAAGAATTTATATTAAGTAGTTAATTTTGAGTAGTTTAACTCATTAATGATTGTAAAAATCTTTCAGGAGTAATCGATTCTTGACGATAAGACTCGATGAATTCATAACCTCTGCAACGAAGGTATCTTAGGATGTCTATTCAATCACTGGGTAAACATTGATTTTGCCTATTTTACCCAGTGAATGAATGATTTTATGCACTAGCGTGTAATATAAATAGATATACTAATAAAAAAATGGTTTTAATTAAAATCAAACTGTTGTTGTTAAAAGTGCTGACACCCAAGAAAAGATGAATGGTTGTTACAAAAAATATTATCACAATATTCATTATTTAATTAATTTAATGTACTAGCCATTCATTTACTGGTGGTCGTTCATTCACTAGTCAGTTGACCCTATCTTGGTACAGTACAAAACTAATTTTCGGAACGTTAATCCTTACATTTTTCCACAAAAATAAATCTCATTTTGTAAATCGATAAGTAGCTGTATAAGAACAGTAGTTACAGGTGAAACTTTGACAAAATATCACAAAAGTTAAGTCTAGGCAAATTAACGTCTGAACGTCAGTTTATTTGCGTATACGATTCTCGCACGTCGTTTGCTCGTTTTTCACCAGTTTACATCCGCGGTATATGTGTACCCAACGATAATTTTCACTTCAAAGGTAATCAATTCGCGTGGGCGGGGTATTTAATTCGGCCGAGCTGCTGCTGCTGAATGCTGCGGGAGAAAGTTTGCGCGCGAGTACGCGAATTCCCGGTTCAAAACTGTTATTATTGGATTTTTATGAAGTCTTTTACGTTTAATAACGTTATAGTTGCGTACCGAGACGTTGGGGGGGGGGGGGGGGGTAAAAACCACCCTTTTTTTCATCATTTTTCTCTCCAAATTATTTTTCGCCCGGCCGTACTTCGTATCGCACCTATAGAGTGTACGCACATGCGTGTGTATATTATACTCGAGACTCGCGGCGATATTAATTTCGCGCGCATAAATGCTTGTTTATAATGTGCTCGAGCCCTTGCGATATACGTACATAAAATGCGTGTACGTATATGTAGGTGTGTATGCGTGTACGTGTGTGTGTGCAGCGCGAGCCTTTTATTGTGACCGACAGGCCGCGTACAGTCCTATAACGTACACGAGTGAGTGAGAAAAGATTAATTGAATTATGCCGCGCTCGGTTGATGCTCTCCGCGTCGTCCTCTTCCTTCTTCTCCTCCTCCTCATTCTCTTTATCCCGCTCTCATCGTCGTCGTCTTCTTCTTCGTTCGTTGTTGCTGTTGTGTTGTTGTTACATTTCGCACGCGCCACGCGCTCTCCTCACCGTATCGTTGTGTAATATAACGACGATGTCGACGCGACGTTCGAGAGAAAGAGAGATACTGTTAAAGGGGCATATAAATATTTCCTTGTAAATTTCTCGTAATAAGGTATATATACTTGCACACGTATTGGCTATATACACGAGTCGAGAGCTTCGCCCACTCTCTCTCTCTCTCTCTCTCTTTCTCAGGTACATATACGGATCGCCTCTCGCCAAGGATATGCGGGCTAAATCGCATTTACATCATGCCGTATGCAGGAATGCGAGTGCATCTCATACATGATGCTGCAGCGCGCTAGAACCTCGAAGATGCTGTGCGCGCGTGTGTGTGTGTTCGAGCCAATAAGCCCATAAGCCATACGAAAGGGAAAAAGGAAATAACGCGTTACGTATACGCATATATATCTATATAGATTCGTCCTAGGCTATATTATATGCGCCCGTGCCTACCTGTATCGTAGCCCCGACTGCGCTTGGAAAAATAGAGAGAGAGAGAGAGAGTGGGTGTACGCTCGCGCGCGTATAGAGTTTCTCATCTATGCAGTTATATATATAGTACATATTTATGATTTATGAGAGTTTTTGCAATTGCTCGTTCGGCACAAGTCTCTCTCTCTCTCTCTCTCTAGTATTGCCCCGCGAAAACGTATTATACGTGTCTATGTACCCGAGTGCGAGTCTCGACGCGCTGCAAATAGTATTAGTGCGTGTGCGTGTGTCCTTTGTGCGCTATAGCTGGGTGCAATGCGCGAGACGCGACGATGAGCGATGGTGCTATTGACTTTTGCTCGCAGTGCAGCGCGGTCCGATCGAGTCCGTCGTCGTCGGAGTAGGTACCTCGGAGTTTACCGAGAGACGCCTATGCGAACGCGTCTTAACGATCTCATATACTCACTCGTTGTTTTCCACTCCGAGATGCTGCAGAAAAAGGAAGGGAGACAGAAGAATGAATGAGAGAGAGAGATACACGACTTGCTTTATGAACTCGTTCGCTCGGAGCTTTTTTCGTCGACCTTCGCATCTGAAAATTCATAATTAATGCGCTTGATACGTTCAACTGCTGCTGCCTGCAATTCTGTCACTTTCACCCGAATTACACGTAGCGCGATACGTCTGTGTGCATAAAATATCTGCAGTTTTGTCCACGCGCGCGCGGCCCCCGAGGCTGATGCATTATACGCCTGCATCTGTTGTGCATATATTACAATAAATACACGTGCGTATGTGTGCTTTCACTCAGGATCTCGATCGAGAGCGACACTTTTTTATATACTTATCCTTTTTTTTTTACCCTTTTTTTTCTCTGTCTTTACGCAATGCTCGTGAGCCTCGCTGTATATAATATGCATATATGAGTCATTGCCGAGAGCGTAATATAAACACACGAGCGAGAGCCGAAAAAGAACGAAAAAAACGAGGTAGGAACGAGACGGTGAAAAAAAAAAGAAGTTTAGAGGTCTGCGTCGCAGAGAACTCGCGAGAATTCGGATGTCGCATTTTGCAAAAGCAAAGCAAACGATCTCCAGCTCTCTAATAGGCTTTTGATGTATTGATTTGACCAAACGAGCTTGCGCAGCAACATTTGGCATTTATTAAATCACGCACGCACGCAGCGCAGCGCATACATTTTATTTATATATATGGCGATCGGCCGCACGGACTAATCGAAAATTTAATATGCATATTGTACAACGAAACGAAAGAGCTTGGTTTCATTTTCCTCCTTTTTTATTATACATCTCGATCGAGTATATAATATAATATACAAAATGTGGAATTTCGTGGACCGCATCCTTTTGTTGCTTTCGTTATTATAATTTTTCATTTATATTTTCGTGAGTCATGCGCGCGCGAGCGAGCGCCACACACCGCTTACACGGGCGGCGGCGGCGGTCTCTATTTGAATTCCCGCTGCAGTCGAATGTATAACTTTATCAACTCGCTCTCTGTGGCTGGTGTGTGTGTGTGTGTCGCCTCGCGCCGTGCGACTATAAATTCATTTGCATATACGCATGGTTTAGAATCCACTCACACATACAGCACACACGGACAGACAGATATGCATATACACGCTTACAAACGAGTTTCTCTCTCGCTCACATAGCTCCTTTCAATATAATACCAACTGTCTCTCTCTTTTAGTCTCTCTGCATGCAGCAGCATAGCTCGGCTTTTAATAATACAATTTAATATATTGTACTCGCGCGTTTGCAACAGTGTACGTACGTGTGTGTGTGTGTGTGTGTGTATACTGCCCCGCGTCTCTCTCTCGTCGAGCTGCGCGCCTCGTTAAACATACATTACGCTGCAAAAATACATGTATATATCTCGGCGCGATCCGTTGGCAAACAAACCCGCGCCGTGCAGCAATATATATATAGAGAGCTTGTGCGATGCGAGCCTGCCTGCAGTCATCGCTCTTTTCTTCGATGCTATATATGTATAATATGTGAGCGAAAGCAAACGTTTACCAAGAGAAGCTGTTGCTGCTGCTGCTGCTGCTACTGAGCGTTAAGTATGTACAAATATTACACACACAGCAATACAGCGCACGATGGCAGTGCGTGGCTGCATAGGGCAGTGCAGCGCGGCGCAGCGATGATCGAGCTAAATGCGTCGCTTATATATACGTGTATATCCTTTCGTCGCTTTTCGCACATCATCCTCTTTCCACGTGCACATATAAGAACGCGTCTGTGTATACGCGTGTATTTATACGCGTCAACTCGAAGCTTCCGTACATAGCACTTGGTATATACCTTGTATATTCTGTGATATTCTCTCCCTCGTTCACGCGCCTCGAAATCGTTTAATCATTATTATCGCTTCGATGTGTGCTGCTGTATTAAAGCGCGAAACGTACCACATACGTGCTATGAGATCACGTCGTTTTAATTTGAACCTCGAGCGTCCCGCCTTTTTTGCACTCGTTTCTCTCTGACATTGCGTGCGAATATATACATACGTATATACGTATGCAGCTATTTTCGCATAGCCGTCACTGCATCGAATTAACGAAATAATCGTCGCAGAAGCTCTACCCAGCGATCTTTTTCTTCTTCCTTCTCGCTGCCGCCGCTGCTGCTGCTCCTCTCGTAATAAATTTTAATTATCGCCTTTCTCCCTGCGCACAAACACACATCAGGATCGTCCGCTTGTTGCTGCTGCTTCTGTGCGAGAGATGATCACGATTTATTCGAAACGGATGGCGTTGGCTGCTGCTATGCTGCTACTGCCGATCGTGTATTAATGCGGCGCGCGCGCGTGCGATGTTTGGGCGCGATTTTCGTAATATGCAAATGTGCGCGCGTGCGCCTATATAGCTTCCTCGGAGCTGCTGCTCACACACAAAGTCGATAATTAAGCATCGTCAAGCAAGCCGAACTTTAAATATATTCCATACCGTAGACGTATATATATATATAGTCGAGTGTGTGTATGTGTGCATAAATGTGCAAATCGTAATGTGCGCGCGTGTGCGAGAGAATGCGGTGTGTTGTGTATAGCGCCGAGGCATATAAAATATCGCTATTAGACCAACGACTTAATCCTCGGGTGCAGTCTCGCTGCCTGCGATCGCGCGTCGACTCGCTTGCTCGAAAGTATTATATAGATAAGCGAGTATTTGCCACTGTATATAGCTCACACAGCCACGCGCGTTTAAATATATATAACATAAACGATCTCTCAGAGAGAGGCAATGATTATTCATGTGTGTGCGCACACGAGTTGCTCGAAAGGCCGCGTTTATATTATATAAATAAAATGAAGAGGAGAAAAAAAAGGAGGAGAAGCAGAAGAAGAAGGATCGTCGCAAAAATCGTCACGAAAAAGGAAAAATCGGCGGTGCAGCTCGTTCATACACACACAGGCGTATGTACGTGCTCTCTTATATACCGATCGCTCCTCGTTCAGGCTTCATGCCTTAACGTTCGAATTTCCAATGGATTTATAGGTTGAGCAACAATATCCTCTCCTTCCTTGGATTCCCCGGACACACGCGGTACACGGCAGCAACGGCAGCAGAAACACGACGAGGACGACGAGCCACGTATATACGCGTACTTATACGCAGGAGAGTAAATCAAGCCTCTCAGCTCGCGTATATATAAACCCGTCGCGATCTCTCCTCTTACACCACCCACGAAAAGCATCCTCGTATTCGGTGAGTGTGTGCTGTGCTGTGCTGTGCTATATATATATAGCGCCGGGGTATTTACAAGCCAGCGGACACTGCGTTTATATGCAATATGTGTATGTGTGGGTACGTGTATTTTCTCTCGCGCACGTATTGCTCGGACGATGTGCATACGTCCTACGGCTGCATCGGCTGCACACAGCGAAGCTTTCGCGTTACGATATCACGTGCGTGCCTTATACTGCGGTATATACAGTACTATCTCTTTTTTCTCTCTCTCTCTCTCTCACTCACTCGTGCACGCACACGCACAACAGCATCAACGGCAACAACAACAACAACAACAACAAGGGAATATCGCGTGTAGCGGCGTGTATAATATACAAGAGCCCCGGAGAAGAGCAAGGAAGGAGTAAGAGGGAGAGAGAGAGAGAGACGAGCGCGGGAATCGCGTGACGCGTAAATCGGGACGCGCGGGATGTTTTTTGGGAGGCGCGCCCTGCTGCTGCAACTGCCTCGTTCCTCTTAAAGAGAGAGAAGGCAGAAAAAAGAAACAGAGGAAGAAAAATAAACGCCGAAACCCCGGCGCAGGGCTCGCACACAACACTCGCGCGAAAAAGATTTCTCTATATATAGCAGCAGCAGTGCACACGTATAATATACGCACGGGGCTCGATGCCCCGTATAAGTGGAGCAAAAAATGTATAGCTGCGGCTGTACGTACGAGAAAAAGCACTCGATGGTGTTCCTCGCGTAAGGAATTGCGTCCGAGAAGCAAACATCATGCACACACAGACATTGGATGCTGCTGCTGATTTTCTGCCGTGTGTATGTACTACTGAAGCTCCACACTGTACCGTTCGTTACGTATATTTATACTCCAAAAGAGAGAAATGTGTGTGCGTGTGTGTGCAATGTATAAATAATATATAAGCTCCTCGATGATGGACACCTCATACACACACACACACACACATAAAGATGTGCGCGACCAGCAGAAGCTAAGAGCGGCACACATGTATGGGCAGCAAGAAAAAGATGAAGAAGATGAGAAAAAAAGAGGAATAAATCGGTTGTAGTAGGTATACATACGGCGAATCGCGCGCGCACTGCGATTGACAAGAGATGATGATAACGATGATGAATGCGCAATATATAATATACATAAGAACCGCGAGATGCTCCTCCGCGCGTCGGAATATACGTACAAAACGTCAAAAGTTTTTTTTATTTTTCATGTGTCTCTCCACGTCTCTCTCGTTATCGCTTTTGTACACCCATATCGGTAAGGAGCTCGAGCGATTACGCGTGCGAACTACGCACGAAGACGACGACGACGACGAGAACGGCGTCAGATCGTATACAGGTACACATGCCGGTGGACTGTTTTCGGACGTTTGTCGTGCTGCGGAGAAGCAACAGAGATGCAGAGAGAGAGAGAGAGAGAGAGAGAGAGAGAGAGAGAGAGGGAGAAAAAGATCGTATCGTAACGCTTAATCTCCTCAAAGATATGTATATGAAGGTCGAGGCGCTCGCTGCGTTACATATACTGTGTGTAACGCTACGTACGCAAAATAATTCATCAAAAGGTGTATATATGCACAAGCCGCAGGTTTTCCCAGGATGCACACATAGTAAAACCCAAGGAGAGAAAGAGAGAGCTTACACGTAATATAACGACTCGTTGTTATCTCAACAACGAGCGTCATTGTTTCTCATTATACAGACGCGTCATTGTGGCAGTGGATAAGCGAGAGAAACCAAGTAGTAGTGGAACTAGTAGTAGCGAGTATATAGAGGAAGGCAAAAGGGAAGACTCCGAGTCATTGTGGAGTATATACATATACTTTATATAAGCTGCCAACGACCGCCCGCGAGTCGCAACTTATTTCGCTCGCGAGCGCAGCAGCTTCGCTTTTACCTGCATATAACGCGCCGCGTGTATACGTATTATAGCGCATCACGAATTTAATTATGATTTTTAGATATCGCTTGCGATGGATTAGGATATACCTCGCGTTGCGCATATAATGGGCACGTAACGAACGTAACGTATTTATATGGTATTGGCGATAGAAATTGAAAAGAAGCGCGTATGATTTATATCGATGACCTTTGCGGCGCGAGCTTCGACTTGTAGTCCACAACGCACTACACAACTTGACCCGCGAGAGAAAGACCGATATGACTTTTCAGCTGCTATTTACGATCGTTTTAGCCGCGTGTGCTGGGAAAAGAGAAAGAGAGGATGTAATTGCCCGGTCTTTAAGTTCCGATGTAAGTGTAGTGTGCTACGTGTGTGTGTGTACTTCACTCGATGGCAGATTGCATATATCGCGGCACGCGCAACAGCCCTGATTTTTTTCTCTCCCTTGTACCTTTTTTCCTTCTCTTTTATTTTCATATTCCGGTGTAACGAACTCGCGAAATTTCGGTGCCGTTCTTATTATGCTGTACGGCTTGTTTATCGATTGCGTGCATGTCTGATTTCAGACGCTGAGAGAGAGAGAGAGAGAGAAGCTAAAAAAGTCCACGCAGGACCCCGGTAAAAGAGAACTGCGTGTGAGAGCTGCGGTGTGCATGTGTCTGTGTGTGGGTACTTGCGCTCGATCGCGCATTTTTTTTATTTTCTGAACACATAATAGAGATATTTCTTTTTTTTCTTCGTCTTCATTTAAGAGAATTTATTTACGTTTACCTGGAGTTTACTTATGTACACGCAAAAGAAAGAGAGAGAACAACAAATTTGCTCTTTTGTATACCGCGACGCCGTTCGTATTCGCCCAAGATTTTCCTAAATGCATGCGTATGTATACGCTGCTAAAAAAACCTGAAATTTGATGCAGATTCAATGTGAAATCAGACATTGAAATTAAAGTAACCGACAATGAACGGAACGTTTACATGTAATCTTGGTTGAAAATTTTTGAAAAGTAACGTTTAAATTCTGATTTAGTATACTTACGTCAATTCACATTTCTTATGAAAAAATCTATTAGGTCCGCAATGTAGATTTCTGAAAATCATTAGACACGTATTTTTTTATTTTTCAATTAATCAATTATTAACGGAGGTATGATCAGTTAAAAATGAGTGTGACGTCACGCTTGATGTTTCAAATGCTATATCTAAAATCGTAATTAAATACAGTCTCCGCCGTTAGATGGCGAATATCTTCATCAGGAAATCTGCAAGTGGCAAAGTCAAAATAATTATATAAGTCAAAGAACAACTTGAGAAACTTCATAACTACAAAATACATGTGTCGTGAAATATGATTCGTGAAAAACGTTTCAATTTAATTTATATCATATTAATTTGAAAACTTACACGAATTTTACATGAAGAGTGAAGGAATCTGAGGAAGATATACGGTCCACTTTTACATTTATTATAATATAAATATATTTTCAGCAATTCACCAGCAGACTTAGATACTCGGACCTCGAAAATGTACGATCGATTAGTCGCTTCCATCACGTTTTTTAAACAACAGCACGTGACTACAGTTTCACGACGTGCATTGCACAGTGAAGGAAGCGACTAATCGATCGCAAATTTTCGAAGTCCGAGTATCTAAGTCCGCTGGTGTACAGTCTAGTTTATCGTCTGCTCTCAAAAATGTATTATGAAAGAACGAGACTGACGTGTATATTGACTGAAATTCGTTGTAAAAAAGAAGAAAAAAAAAAATTACCTCACGACGCGCACACAATATAAGCGAGTAAATTCGGAAAACGACTTTTTCTACGTATCCATAAACGCGGTGTCTCTGCCGTTAAACTTTGAGACAAAACGCGCTGCCCAGCCGCGCATATATATGTACGCGCTCGCGCGAGAAATTTTCAACGCGCGCGCGCCAACGACGATGAAGTACGACCGGCGCGCGTATGGGGACCTTTTGTTAAAAAAGAAAGAGAGCCAAGGCTGTATTATGCACGCCTCTTTTTTTTCTTCTCATTCTTCCTTGGCTGCTTCGACGCGCACCGTAGAGCCAGGCGGAAATTCGCTTCTATTGACGAGTTTAAAAGCTCTCTTGAGTCGAGCTCTGTCCGATGTTTCTCGCGCGAACGACGGCATACGACGATTGCTAAAAGAGCTCGACAAAGTCGCAGAGACTCGACGCGAAAGAGTCAGAGAGAGAGAATTTCATTTGCGTGGAAATACGCGTCTATACACGCGCTTCGAGACGAGACGTTTTTAATGCTAATTAGAACGTCACGCGTTAGGAGCTCTCTTGCAAGTTTTGCGTGTATGTGTGCGCGTACGCGGGTCAGGCGGCAATGGGCTTGAACAATTTCGTTCGTTCGCTGCTCGAAAGAGCGAGAGAGAGCTAGAGTTGCTATTATTATATTATACGCATGTGCGCGAGCTTTTCAAATGTCACTTATTTGCCACAGTCTCGTGTACGCGCGCCGAAGTGGATTGAAATTTGAATGTCTCCGTATCGCTAGTGTTCGTGGAAAAATTCCACGAACTCGACAGAGAGGTCGTAATAACTCATGAAAGGAGACCACATAAAATGAATCTTCACGAGTATGTAATGTGTCAAGCCGCGAACAAATAGGCTGCTCGAGTAAACCTTGCCGCGCGAGCATTGAAATTGCTCAATTGTAGCGCCTAGCGGCGCATCGACGCACTATTTCTATACTAATCTCGATTGCTCGAAAAAAATTTGGCGATAAAGAAATTATAAGGCGAATGTGAGAAAAAAAGTAAATAAAATGTCGTAGAAGTTCACCCTCTCGATACTCGAGGCAGCGACGACAGCTTGCCTCGTGCTTGCGCGCAAGCTATTACTTTCGTTATATGGCGCGCGTTTATCCGATTTCCTAATAATGCGTCGAACGATCGTGATTCTGCTACAAGCTCACACGCGATCCGATTGCAATCGCAACGCGCACATTGCCCAGGCGCTGCTCTGTACTTAAGCGCGGGAAGAGAGTCGGAGAGGAGCGATGAGACATACAGCAGAGCTCATCTACATTATATACTTTATATCGCGGGAGAGTAGAAAAATTATCGATGCAACGCGACGACACTGTATGCGTACATCCTTTATGTATAGGCGTAGTCTTCGCTCCTCCCGTGCGATCCAACGACAACAAGCGAACGCAGGAACGGCAGCAGCAAAAAAAGACATCCGATCCTTTCTCTGCGGTGAGAGTTCCTCAGACTGTATATATACCTCCTGTGAATACGCTACCTTACGATGGACATACGTTCGATGTACATATAGGTGCACAGCAAGTCGCAGCGAGCAACTTGGAGGCGCGTAATTTTATTACATTCTGAAAGTGGCAAAGAAAACGAGTGACCTTTTCTCCACGTATAATACATGGAGACATTGAATATTGTGACATTCACTAGCAAAGATTGCTGAGTTTCCTATGGGAAAGAAGTCAAATAGTCGAATGATGGGGGCTTTATGCTATTTATATGATAAATATTACTATATGATACTAGTTATTTTTGTAGCTCTCTCTATACTTGGCTATTTTAAAAATTGCTAGTTTTACAGAGTAGCAAGATTTATCATAACTCGTAAAGATTTGTCATACTTAAGCTTTTAGATTCTGTCAGTAGGTGGCGTATTGGAAACCCGCAAGTGTCAAAAACATTTCCGAATAGTATATATTACTTCTATTATTTTATATATACATTGATTCGCATTTATGTCCAGGGCCGGATTTAATAATTTGCCGCCGTACGCCACGGGGCTGCCGCCTATGTAAAAATTTTCGTTTGTACATCACTTGCATTATAATCATATGTAGGTAAATGATTGAAACAATGGATAATTTTTTTCCTATATAATATGTCTTCTCGTTCGCTTTATTCCTTACATACTTACCGAATGAAAGAATTAGTTATCTTTTACGAGTATTAATATATGAAACAAATGAAGTCATGGGGAAGAAGCTCTTTTCCCATGAATAGGCAGCAGTTTTTTATTATCAATTGATAAGACAGAAGATTCATTATAAATTATTTTCGCTGTTAACCAGCTCTTCGTTCATTAGCTGCTAGTTCAAGCGAACGTAGAATAACAATAATTTTTCTGAAACGTCTTTCATGATTATATTTTCATTATTTACTTTCGTGCCGAAGATTTATCGTAATCAATCGTGTCACATTTAACCATGAGCTTTTTGATTCCATCAATAGATGGAACATCGTAAATCCGCAAATGGCAGAACAAAGTTCCGTAGATTTAATTAATACAAAAAATTTTCAATGAGGTTGAAAATCTCCTCAACTCCGTTTCATTTCGGTTCGACGATCAAAAATTCGATACGCGAAGTCGACGTCTCGCGAGCTTCGTACTGTATACACGCGTGCGCCGCGAAATTCATCGAGCTTATCCTTCAATATTGCCGTATTATTCTTACCTTGTCTTCGCCGCCGCTGCCGCTGCTCTTGCCGTCATTCATAATAATATATACGCACGCGCACGCATACACACACACACACACACACACACATTATCCGATTATATCTCGTTTCAGAAAAGCTACCGTGTGGTCGGTAAACATCATCAATTATTAATTACGCGGCGCGCGATCCACGCTGGGTGCGTGCGTGCGCGTGTTGCGATACGTGTAAGTATACGACTATACCAAAATTCGAGTGGAGAAAAATTTCGTCGAGATCCGTCCCGAAAAATATATATGGTCTAGCCGAACCCGTCCGCGTCGTTCGTATCCCGCGTCGTCGTCGCGTTGCTACGTGACGATCTCTCTCTCTCTCTCTCTCTCAGCTCGCACACTGCGCTGGGCGCGCTCAGACACAGCACGCATGACTTGGCGATTCGTAAAAATAAAATTGACAAAAAAAAAGACGAGAGAAAGAACGAAACCTTCGGTCTCTAACGATCGACGCGAATCGCTAAGGTATCGCTGCGCGCTCATATACTCTCGCTCGCATACATATACTACGCATGAGATGGCGTTATAATATATCATAAAAGTGCAGCGCGCGCGCGATCCTGGCGGTATCCGAGATGAACGCGAAGAGAAAAAAAACGATAGAGAGAATATATCGGTAAGGGAAAGCTGCGCAGCTCAGCAGCAGCCATTCGCCCTCGGAACCATAACCGCGAGAGAAAAAAAGTGACATTTCGGTCTCGGTGGGGCTTCCTGTATGCGCTTCTCATCTATATATATAGGATATACCTTTGCGCACGCATATTAGCTCTGCACGTGCATAATATATACGAGAGCCCAAACGCCGGCCGGTATCTCTCTCTCGTCGAGGAACATAATAAGGGTAATCGATATTTATATTCTGTTGAGCACGCATCGTGATGAGCGAGAGGACCGCGAGTGTATACATAAGGAATCTACCTATATATACAATGTATATTCATGCGTGCGCGCATGCAAAAACAAGTTGAAAACGAGCAAAGAGAGGCGCATCGATGCGGCTTTTGTTTTGGCGTACAAATAATGCACAATACAGCATCGCAAGCACATCTATGAGAAATCTCAATCGTATCGAATGTACAATAATCAGCTACAGCAGCAGCAGCAGCGTGCGGGTTAATTTTCCTCCCGGCGTGCGTGTGTGTACACATTTCTCGTATGATATAGATCGTTACGCGCATGCCACTTATAAATTTAAATTTAAGGTCTCAATTTTCCCGCGTCTGATTTTCGCGACGCTTTGGGTGAAAAAAAATGTTAACGTTTCTATTTGCGCACCGGGACACACGAGCGAGATATACATTTATCTGGCTGCATAAATATTTTATTGTACATATTTTACGCGCGTATAATATATATATCGCGCCTTGGTCGGGCTCCGCGAGTGATTATAAAGCGTGGCCCACTTCCTGGTGGCGCGCGACTGTCACATTCCCAATCTCTATCGTAGCTGCGCAAAGTCGCGTTCCTTCCTCTCGTCTGTACATACATACATACGTTACACGCAACAAGCTAATCACCCACACAGACGCGTACATGTTACACACATATAATATACCAGTATTATAATATTACAGTTTAATGCGCTTTCGATAAAATGCGTTATACGCATGGCCCGTACATATAAAGCGGCCCGAAAAAAAGCTCGAAATCGTGTGTAGTGTCTGCGCAGTCACGACTCTCGCTCTCGAATCGTACGGCACATATATACACGCGTACACACGTACACACGTACACAAACACATGCATGATAATCCGGTTATATCTCGTCTCTCAGTTAACCGAGCAATGTGCAGCAGCAGCAGCATGTATGCATGTACGGTGCAGTACACACACACAATGCAGAATAGCAGCAGCAGCGACTCTCTCCAAGTTTATTGTTGTCGCACATGCACAGACGTATACTCCGAACGTATACGATATAGAAGCTTAAGAATTTGTCATCGCCTTGCGCGCAGCTCTTATAATATAATAAATATTCTCGCTTTTTTTTCTATCACCCGGTACGTTCGTGAAAAATATATACTGCCAACTTTCACTCAAGATCAATAAATCGTTGCGAGCTCTCCGGGTGCAACGGTGGAAACAATGCGACTTATAAATAAAAGGATACACTTTTTATTTCGTTCATATTTATAATATTCACGATGATGCATAGTCGGTTGTGCAATAATCCAACGCAGTGAAAATGTGTGTACGAGTGTCATTTATATTGAATCGCAGTGAAGCGAAAAATAAATAAACGCGAAAGCTCGAGCGCGCGGGAGGGATCAAAAACGGCGCTCCAGACAGAAAGATGACGCGATACGAGTGACGTAACACAAAAAGAGAGCGAAAGCGTAAAGGGCCTTTTTTCGGACGAGTTAACGAATAATATATACAATAAATAGTATGACATGTATTCACTTTACGCCTGCCTTGATGAATTTCTACAATTTGCCTCGGCCGTGCGCAGTCGCGCGTAATAAATGGAATGAAAAAAAAGGTTGGAGGGAAAAAAAGAACTAACAAAACGTCCCAAAATGTTAAAACGTCTTGACTGGCTCGAGATCGATTCGAAGCATCGATCGATCCACGATCGCGTATCGAGTTACGCATAATATGCGGAGCAGAGCGATTTGCATCCGTATTATACCTAGAAAGTATCAGTTCGTAGCAATATCAATCTCTCGGACGTTACGTTGCACTTTGATTTTCACCCCTGAGTCGATCGTTCCTAGAAAAAAAAATATTCTCAGTCGGCTGCGGGGGGACTACGTGTTAGAGGCATATGCGTCGAAGCGTAAGCTAATTGCGATATCGTACCGTCACATATATCTATTATACAACATATTTATATATTTATGTTATCGAGAGTGTATGGAATTTAAGCAATCCATTATAAACCGATTGACGCGTGCATGCAGTCCGAAAATAACTACAATTGATACCGTGCAGTCGTTAATAATAATTTCGTGCAAATATCTCGGTGAGACTTGGCTGTTTTTTTTTTATCTAGTCCAAAAGTCTTTTATTAAACGAGCCTCTCGCATGCGCGATATACATGATAATTTTCTCTTGCCTATACACCACAAGGAAAGAGAGAGAGAGACAGCGAGAGAACGCATAGATTTGGTTTCTAATAAATAGTAGTACTCGAATGCGCTGCGTATATATTTATTCTACGAACCATTTGGCTGAAAAATTCAACTCTTAAAAGATATATAATTATGCCTGTGCTGCAGAAAGAGACGAGTGTGTGTGTGTAAATATATGAAGTAAATGCCTCTCGATATACGAATATATATATCGCGTGCATATAGCTATTAGGTTACCCTAAAATTAATCGAATTAGCTAAAACAGCCATTCCAAAGTGACACCCCGCACTTAAGGCT
Source organism: Trichogramma evanescens (assembly GCA_902732785.1). Taxonomy (NCBI): domain Eukaryota; kingdom Metazoa; phylum Arthropoda; class Insecta; order Hymenoptera; family Trichogrammatidae; genus Trichogramma; species Trichogramma evanescens. The sequence continues at coordinate 25,903 of CACVKI010142153.1, read as the reverse complement.
TTATCCCTCCGCGCCGTGTACTATACCTCGCTCTCTGAATCTCTGCACCGGGCCCTGTTATATATAGGGCACTTATCGATCAAAAACTGCCCTGTGTGTGTGTGTATATGTGTATGCTGCATGCACACACACGTCTGTCCATCTCTTCCTTTACGTTATACATCCCCTTTCCTTACCGAGAGCGAGTGAGAGAGAGAGAGAGCCTCTCTCGATACTGCCGATAAATTTCGCCGCATCTATCGTAAAATTTAGCGGTGGCGGCGGAAGAGAGGCCAATACACGGCACAACGTATGATCGGTCGATTGGTCTCTGTGTTGTGTGTATATATATATTCTATATATACAAGAGCCTAACTGTTGCTGCACAGGCACATGGCAGGCCGAGCGCGCGGCTTCTCAACGGAGATCACGACATGAGCCGCGAGCGAGCATCGCAGCAGCAGCGGCAGCAGGCTAAGACTCGATTCGCGCAGGATGAACGTTACAAGCGAAGAGAAGAGAGAGAGAGAAGGAAAGAAAAAAAAAAAGGGTATATAAATGTTAAGGAACCTCGCGGCGTATATTGGGGGAGTTAAAATAGGGGCTGGGGGAGGGAGGAAAGGAGAGGATCACAGCGGCGGCAGCAGCAGCAGCTTATGGGTTTGCCCATAGCGTCTATATATATACGAGCCGGGCATCATGAACGGCAGCAAGACCTGCTCCAAGTGCTCGTGGCTGTCTCTCTCTCTCGCTGGAGCGATGCTATCTCGGTGCAAGTCTCGCGAGCCCGCGGTTGGGGATCTCAAGCAGCAGCAGCAGCAGCAACATCGGCACGAGGGAGCCCAGCGTGGCTTTTCTTTGGGTCATATATGCCTGTGTGTGCATGTGTGTGCACCTTTAAATACTCGATTCAAGGCGCTCGCAGGAATCGAGCATCGCCGAGAATCTCGACGTGTTTGAGCCCCGAGTTTCTTCTCTCTTCACTTCTGTATGGATTTATATCCATCTCTCTCTTTCTCTCTCGCGAGATATATTTATATAATATATACGTATATGTGCTTTTATAATATAACGTACGTATGCACAAAGCGGCGTCGTTTGTTATATTAATGTACGCACGCGCGCGCGCGCGAGAGATGTAATTCCGCGCAGTGCGCAGCGACGGCACACGCACGCGCTCGGCCATCCTAATTGAATCGGGGGGTCCTTTCGGACATTTTTTTGAAGATAATTTTTTGAAACGTGCACGCAACGCCACGACGTGACCCCCTTCGTCTCCTCTCTTCGCATACGCGTAACATTGAAACGTCTCGGAATGTATAGTATACATTTTTTATATACATTTATGATATAACGTAAACGCGATGTCTCGTATATAAAAATAGAGCGAATAAAAAAGAAAGGATCGAATCTACATAGACAAGAGAGGAAGAGGAGCAGCAGCAGCAGCAGCAACAAAAAAAGGAGCAGCGCTCCGAAAAATTCCACGAATCAATATAAATCATTAAGAAATTCTCAAGCTATATGTATATATGGGGTCTCTATCCACTATATATAATGCGCGTGAATATCGAAACGATGATGAGTCGGCGGTATGGGGGGCTATATGCGTATATACATGCCTCGTTCGCGAGACTCACCAAAGTCCAAGGGGAATTATGCACTTTTTGGCCCCGGCTCGTATATAGAAGCAAGTTTGTGCTCTTCTGGCTTGTGTACGTATATAGAATATGTAGACTCTCTCGAGGCAGCCACCTATAAACATAGAGAGTCTCCCTGATACCAAAAAACCGGCCTGCATACACGTATATACGAGAATTGCGTGCTTATGTGCCTGGAGAGCAGAACAAAACTAAAAAAGACAGAGAGAGAAGAAGAGGAAGAAAAATAACAGCACGATAGAAGGCCTAAAAGCACATTATTTAGGTGAGATCACCCAGCGATTACTCGCCATATTTCTTTTGGTCTTCGTTCCTCTTCCTTCCTATCAAAGACGAGCGTTATATCTCCCGCAGCTCTCTGCGGAGTTCCATGCAGACTCGAGCTTCGATATGTGTATATGCGTGTGCGGTGCCACGGTGAGCGCGTGGGTGCAGTAGAACTCAAAACTCGCGCGCTCACCCAGGTGCAAACTACTTTTTTTTTCTTTTTCTTGTTGAAATGAGGGGTTTTCTTCGTTTTCGCATCTCGTTCATATCCTATACGAATGTTCGATCAATTATTTTAGAAAAACTGAAAATTCATACGTACCTACTATACGTGACGCACGACGATCTCGACGCGTTTTATTTTTTATATGCATCGTGTAAACGTACACGCATGCGAATTCGTCGACCTCTTGAGAAAAAATGCTGAATTTTATGCTTTTTTTATACTCTCGTACTCGCGCGATAGCCGCGTGCAATATAAGCGCGCGCGGCCCAGGATCGCTCGCGCGTTGACAAACGAGAATGAATCGATTTCGCTCGCGCGCGCGGCTCTCTGCGCCGCGTTGGACATTAGGACAGAAAAACAGCAAATTTTACGACAATATAACGCTCTCGAACATACACGCATACACAAATACATTTGAGAAATTTTTATTGCTTCACGATTTACACTCTAATTATCCTGTGCTGTGGTCTGCAAGAGAGCGAGAGAGAGAGAGACAGAGAAAGAATCTTATCCCGCGCGAGCGCGTGAGTGTTTTTCGACTATAAAAAAAAGGAAACGAAGAGCAAAAAAAAAACAGCGCGACGACGATTCCGAAATTGTGCGTGCAGCGTGCACAAGTGCACCTCGCAGGTCTCCACGACGACGACGACTTGCTCTGCAAGCAGAGCGAGCGATATCACGAAGAAACGGGAAAATGCACATTGCATGTATGTATACGCAACGATTGTACCGTTAATAATCTTCGAAAACTGCTGATGATACAAGACTATAAAACATTTAACGATCTCGTGTCTCTCTCTCTCTCTCTCTCTTTCTGTTTCTCTTACTCTCGCACACACACACGTCTTTCGCGCCGATTCCTCCCCCCGCGCGCTGGTATATAGGCCCGTATCGCATCAAGCACAGACGCCACCATGCAAGCACACGGATCGCGCGCGCGTGAAAGAGAGAATTCACGCTGTGGGGCTTTTCATCTGCATACGAGCGATTATATAAAATAATATATATACGAGAAACGAGAGAACGAGAGACAATCGGATCTATAAAAAAATAGTTTATAAGGCATATTATATAGAAGATCGGCGCGCGCTTATAACAGTCCGCGCGAGCAAATATTATTTTAATATTATATTTTAGAAATGTGCTTCCCTTCGCTTTTTTTGCTTTTGCCGTTTTTATATTTACGACAAGTGTGGCATGTTAACGAGCCCCCCGTCTCTTCTTGATCGCGCGCTTGAAATCGTAGGCTGTGCAGGATCGGGATGCCGCGCGGCAAGGCGCTCGATATGTGCGCGCTGCAGCCGCGAAATTGAAATATTCAAACGATCTCGGATCTCTCTCTCTCTGACGATCGTTGGCGTATAATATACACGAGTATGTATAATAAAATACGCGCGTTAATGCGCGCGATTTCTCAAAAAACCGAGAGAGAGAGAGAACGCCTAAATAGAATAATTGCGCTGGTCGTTAATATCGGTAATTTGCTTCAATTAAATTTTATCGGCTCTCCGAAAATAATAATAATAAAAAAAAAGGAGACGAAGCGGTGCAAGTTGTATATATGCGCTGCTTTCATCGAGTCCAATTCGTAAGCGTATATAAATATATGCGCGATCCTTCGAGGCTCTCTGCGGTCTCTTCTCTTTTTCATATAATACATAATATGGCGCTTCGGAGCTCTCTCTCTCTGTCTGTCTCTCTCAGCACGTCATTGATGTCTCTGGTGCATAATATACATAGGCCGAGTTTTTTCACACCGCGATGACGACGACGACCGATCGCACTGCTGTCGCTGCGCCCTGCGGTTTATTTAACGACAAACGAGAAAGAAAGAGAGAGAGAGAAAAAATTTTAACAGACACGGAGACGCAAATTAGCAATCGTAAAATTAAAACGTACTAAATAAGACTTCGATCTAACGAAGAGGTGGGGTAGAAGGAGAAGAATAATGAAGAAAAAAAAAGCACCGATTCAGTCCAATCGGTTGGTTTTTGTGAGACGTACGCGCACCACTTAGCGAACGATCGCTGTGCATAATTTTCATAATACGTTTTTATGCACTCCACTGCAGCGTCGCTAATACGCGAAAAAGAATATAAGTCAAAGGATGGTCTAAAGTACCATTGCAAAAGTGAGCACTTTCTAGCTGGATCGGAGAGAAATATACGTTTGCTTTATTAAAAAAAACTTAGGACACTATTAAGTATACTATTGCTATTGTATCCAGTATATGTAGTATTCAAATATATTTTTACCAATTGCGAGTTCGCGATGCTCCATCTGTTGATGGGATCAACAAACTCATCATGAACTCGTTTGCTCACAAATCTTCAGTTTGTGGATACTCTTATAGTTAAGACGGGAATTTTAGCCACTTGCGACTTTCTCAATACGCCATCCATCGATGGGATCATAAAGCCTCATACTACTAAAAACACAATACGTTTTACATCGATGATTAACAGTGCCGTTTGTTATTTTGTGTACGCAGGTGCGAGTCAACGTGCTGGACAAGAACGACGTGGCGCCCAGCTGGTCTGCCGGCGGCCCGTGGAGGTACGAGGTCTCGGAGGAGGCGCCGCCCGGCACTCTGATAGCCCAGCTGCGGGCCGAGGACCCGGACAGCATCGGCAGCGTCAAGTACAGCATAGTCGAGCCACCGCCCGCGGCCAACGGCAACAACAACGGAGGTAGTGGCAATAGTCAAGACAATCTCCTCCTCGAAGTCGGCACTAGCAGCAGCAGCAGCAGGTAAGAGAGTAGCTTGATCGTCACTTCTTATACGCAGCCCAGTTTACTCGCGATGTATTTAGTAACAAAAGTTTATAACGTGTATAATAGCTCCGAGAGTCTTTGTGCGCGCGCGTACGTATGCATATTACTTGACGTACATATACCGATCGGCTTGCCTTGGCAGATTATACGCGAGAGAGAGAAAGCTCGAGGAAGAAGTAGAAGCGGCCGGGATCAAAAAAAAAAAAACTTGCGCGCATGTACGTGAAATGTGCCACCCGCAATAGCAGAATCAATTATCCTAGATCCCTTCAGCGGCAATTACTCTGTCACGCGCGCGCGTATTCTTATTTACCTGCCTGCATGCATACGTACCGTATAGAGCAACTTCCTGTTCTCATCACTCAGCCGAGAGTTGCTGCCGCTGTACACGTTATAAAATATAAATATGATACGCACAAAGCTGGCCTCGGCTTCTTCTCTCTCTTTCTCTCTCAGCGATCATCGCCCATGGGGGCAGCTCATATATGATCGAAGGAAAAAAGAATAGGGAGAAAGAGAGTAAAAATTATATCATAAAGTACTATTAATAAGAGTACTATATGTATATCGCTGCTTGTGTTGCTCGCACAGATCGTCGAGTCCGTTCAAGCTGGACGCCGGCACGGGTCAGCTGCGACTGGTCGAGGCGCTGGACCGCGAGGCCAAGGATACCTACGTCCTCAGGGTGAGGGCCGACGACGGGCTACAGCACAGCGACTGCCAGCTCACCATACTCGTGAGTCTAATTCTCTTCTTATTATAAATATATTNNNCACCCCCCTATTCATTTATGATATATCGCGTATGGACACTTGTGTTACACGTGCATCGTGATCAGGCTCTGCTCCGCGCGTCGTCCTCGTAATAGAGTATACGTACACGTATAGATAATTAATATACGCGGTCGATATACGTATGTATGTATGTATGTACGACTCGTGTATACTCGTTAAGACGCGTACACATGATTTGTGCGACTTTGATTATCTCTCTCTGCTGCTCTTCTGTTGCTCTTATGTATATTTTAAATGTATATAAGCTCTGTTTGAGAGAGAGAGAGAGAACGAGTCTTAAAAATTGATTATTGTCTACCGCTCGCACTGGTACTAAATGATCCGAGCGAGCTTCGTGCTCGTTGTTGTTGTTGTTGTTGTTGTTGTTGCTGCGCGGCGGTGCGTACTATATACATGTATACATGTATATATGATAATGATTCATTGCCCGGGACCCTCTTCGCTGCTGCCTCTGCTGCTGCTGCTGCTGCTGCAGTTGTGGAGGACCGCATCGCCGGGATCAGCTTGTCAATTTACAGTTAAAGCTATTAGGAGGCACGCCGTTTTCATTTGTTTTTTTCTTTTTTTTTCCTTGGATCAACGACAGATAGTAACAATGCGCGTACGCGCCGTAACGAATTCAAATAATTATACCGCGAAAAATATTCTGCGTCGTATAATTGTCACTGATCGCCTCGTTCTTCGTATCCTCGTGTTTGCGAACATTAATTTTGATTAAATATATTGTGTGCGATTCGTTTCGGTTACATACAAAACTACATATAACGAGCTCGCTGCGCTGCGCCGCGGCAAAGCTCCGCTCGATCCACGCGTGATAAATAAATGTAACGTGTGTTCCGTACATATGCGATGATAATAATAAAAATAATGACGTATCGATCCGCGATCGCACGCCGCGACCCATGCGCTCGGCTGACCTCTTCGCGTGCACGCTGTACCGCGACTTTGCTGTGTAGTGTTACAGTTGCTCGCGAGCTCTCTGACGATATCCGCGGACGGATCGATCGGCTTTGCAGCAGCTCCTTTATGTGCTCTGAAACATCTGGTGTTCTCTCTCTCTCTCTCTCTCTCTCGTTTTCCGTTACCGCGAGACTTGTGAGCAACTTCGAATCCTTGGGATATATACCCTGCGCTGATCTCGTTCGAGGAGGAGACTACCTACAGAAAATATATATCGATATATAGTTCGCGAGATAGTTTGCGAGGTCAACACTCGTACGTATATGTACCATCGATTCGTATATATTTCTCTTTCTCTCTCTCTCTCCGCCCAGATTCACCGTTAATTCGGATGTATGTGTGTGTGTTCGCGATCGATTTCTGCAGTTCTCTCTTTCTCCTTTTCTTTCTTTTTTTTCTCTCTCCCTCTCTCCCTCTCTCTCTCTCTCTCTCTCTCACTCTGTTTCTCGCAGATGATAAATAATTACGATACATCTCAATCGATGCAAGTATAAACGGGAGATAATTCGATGAGTTTAAACGAATTAATGGCCGAGAGTTGTGTTGCCGAGCGCGGCTGCTGCTGCTTTACGAGCGAGGCTGTGCAGCAGCGGCAAAGGGTTTGTGCGCGCCATAAGATGTGCACTGCACCGCGCGACTAGTCGATTCATTAATTGTTTCCGAGTAAATGCGCCTCGGCTTAATCGAGCTTCTATACATAAGAACACTTTCCCCCTTTATGTACGCGCAGAGCAACGTCTCTACATATATAATTGCAAGGTCTATATATAATGCGTATTCTAGCGAGGAACTGTATTGAGACATTACGCGTACACGCCAGGTTGATTAAAAAAAAAGGTCGCTGATTGAAAGAAAAAAAAAGCGAGAGAGAGAGAGAGAGCGGAGAAAAAGAAGGAGCTTGTCTTTGCGCAGTGAACACGTCGACTCGCTGCTGCTGTTGTGCGGGCTATCGAATCACTGCGCGCCGCGCGCGTATACTCTTGACGTTGACATGACGAAAAGTCGCTTCTCTTTCTGGAAAAATGTCATTGGTTAATATGCGTTCAAGGTGCAGCAGCAGCGGCAGTAACAAAATCAGCTTAAAAACAGGATCCTTGTGATCTTTTATTTTTCTTATCATCATCATTATTATTATTATTATTATTATTATTATTATCATCATATACTTAATTTCAAGACGAGCCTCGATCGAGACTTCTAATTATTGCGCAAAATTATATTCAAAGGACGCGTGTAATGCCAAACTATTTCTCAGCTCGAAGAACGATGTATTATATATAATTGCGTAATCCCATCTTTCTTTCGTCCAGCGGAGCAGGCAGAGATTTTTTTCCGGCTCTGATCGGGTCTCTCGCGAGCGATTGCGAGAGAGACTGAGAAAAGGTGCGCACGGATTTATGTTGTCAACGTTTCGTGCAGGCGGCTTTTGACGCGCGCGATGCGGCGCAGCGCATTTGCGTCGAGTTTGTCTCTCTCTCTCGTTCGCGATTTATTTATATTTACATAGTATGTCGGCAGGAAGAAAAAGAATTTGGACTTTTGGCCTGTCTCGCGTCTCTCGCTGGAACTCTTGAAATTTTGATTTCCGATTCTCTTAACGCGAATTATATATCCTCGCACCTCGTCGTCCTCTTTTTCAAAAGCTGCTTCGTACGGCATACACAGACTCGAGACGTTCTTCGTATATTCCGTATCAACATGATATAAGTATGATTTTCGTCCAAGCCGAGCGAATTATACAGCATACGCTCACGGATAGAGATACTCGCTCGATAAAAATATAATGGATTATATTCGACGCACTCATATAACGTGTATAGACGCACATAATCCATCGGAGAATCCGAGGACACTCGCGAGCAAATCGATGATCCTCGTACAAAATAAAACGAATGTATATATCCGAGAAAAGAAAAAAAATTGCCAACAAACAGGGGGTTCGAGCGAAGTGGGGGGGACATTCGCGAGCACGTGTATGTGCCTCGAGAAAACATGCCCACTCGCTCGGTCGCTTATAGATATCTGTGCTGGGCCTCCAGTACTCTGCAGCAGCAGCAGCACAAGACTCTCGTACAGGGCTTAATCGTTTGCAGTCCAGGCCGCAGCCGTTGCATATGGCCATTTTCGTGCATTACCAATCGCATAAATCTCGCTGGGAACAACACTTTATCATACACCGATATTATTTGCTCGTGCGCGCGCGGGAGGGGGACAAAAGAGTCACAAGCACTCACACACGAGCACGTGTACTTGAAGACCTGGTACGGATCGCCTATACATACACACGTACGCGTTTAATAGCGTCCTCTGCTGCTATATAGGTACACGCGTGTGTAAGTAGACTTACGTATACGGGCAGCTTATGTGTGTGTGCGAGTATCCTCAGCCTCCAAACTCGTAAAAAGGATATGATTTATACGAAGGGGATATATATCGGTATTGGTGCGCGAGCGCGACGATCGCCATACGTTACATACAATAACGTTTAATATCGGGTACCCGACCTATATCGGTATTATACGCACACCTCGCGGAGAGATCGTCTGCCCGCGCGCACGTATAGGCCGATCATCGGGTCTGCGTGTGCGTGTCGCGCCTCTCGCGGCTCTTATTGTGCGGACTGCCCGCGCTTCTTATATATATATATATATATATGTATACGCTGTATAATGTACCGATCGATAAGTACAGTACTCTTCATCTCTCTCTGTGTCTGGATCGTCGTCGCACTGCTTAACGAGCTGCGAACGTGGGTGTAGCGAAAATGTATAACGTTCGATTCGCCGATATGTACTTAACTATGGCGTGTAGTTGTATAAGTTTTAATACAACCAAACTTATACAAATATCTAATATTTTTGCCACTTGCGGATTTGGAAAACTCCATCTGCCGAACGAACAACGAATTAACACACACAACACGTGTGTACAAAACATATTTAAAATAGCGCGCTTTAACTCTCGCGCACGCATAAGCAAGATTGATTGATTTACGACACGATATCACACGCACGGGCTCTTTTGCCGCGATTGCATAAATTATACGCAAAAAGTATATAAATACATATATTCGCATTCGCAACTGATTTCAATCTACCCGCGCGCTCGAGTATATGCACACACACACACACACACATACACACGCAGCCGATAGCGGCCGATTCGCGCATATAATACAATAAATCTCCGTGCCGCGCGGACCGAGGATATAATTTAAAAATAATAAAAAATTTAAAAAAAAAAACATTTTTTTATATACACATATTAAAATTAAATAACAGACGTATATAACAAGGCACAACTGCTGAGGCATATTAGTGGCAGAAGCAGCAGCACGTAGCAGGGCGCGCGCGCGTGTCTCAACTTGCAGCATTGCGCTGTTGCTGCTGCAGCAGGTAAAAAAGATTATGATGAAATCCGCGCAAAACTAAAACGCGATCGCGAGCTTTTAAAATTCTCCAACTAAAAACGCGCGCCTGTGTGTATGTATACGGTATATAGAAGCGAAGAAAGAAAGAGAAAGAGAGAGACAGAGAGAGAGAGAACCTTTAAGACCATAACTCAGTGCAAGAGCCAGCAGCAGCAGCAGCTCACGCAGCGAGTCGTATCGTACCAGCAATGGCAAAAATATAGTCGCCTTATGACGTTTAATGCTTGAAATTCCGCGCCGTTCGTCCCTCGTCTTCTTCGTCGTCGTCGTCTTCTTCTTCTTCTTCTTCTTCGACTTCTTCTGCCTTTTGGAATGCTGCGTTCGGTATATATACCGATCATAGGAGCACGAGCAGCACACAGCTCTCTCTCTCTCTCTCTCTCTCTGTCTCTCTCGCTACGGAATCCTGTGTTAGCTACGGCACAAACGTCGTCTCTTCGTCATCAAAAGAGGAGAGAGAGAGAGAGAGAGAGAGAGAGAGAGAGAGAGAAAGGCAGAAGAACGTTTTTGTAGATATACCCTCCTGCAGCGTGTGTAAGTGCGTGTGTGTGTGCGTTGTCTGTGCTTTTGTACTCGAGCCGCTCCTTATGCAGCTCCAGTGGCAGCGAGAGAGAGAGAGAGAGAAAGAGACACGATTTTTTCAATGCTTTTATAACACGCAACAAAGTTCCTGTACATGAAATGCGATCGATGCGTTTTTGGGAAAATCCAAATGTCGCGCGTTTTTAATTGCATGGATAACAGGAGCAGAGAAGGAGAGACGGAAGAAAAGAGGGAGAGAGAGAGAACGCGAGTGTAGGTAATTTACCAAAAACTAAGAGTAATAACGCGAGATTAATTGTGTCGTAAAACAACCGCAAAAGTCGATAGGACGAGTGCATTAAGTCACTTCGCTATCCTGTTCACGAGATGGCATGTTTGAAGTAAAACTTCTTAGCGCGTAAAAATCGAGTGAGCGCGATTTAAAAAAAAATGTATAAAAAAATTATTAGGGAAAATCTTCGTCCGTCTAATAATTATTAGAGAGACAGGGGGGGAACCCGCATTCATTTCGCCATTCTTTCGTGTCAATTATTTTCAATCGAATTTTAGTTCGGAATTATCGACAAGAAAAATTAGAATAGCTTGTTTACACTTTCTATTACATAGATCTTAATGTATAAGTCAGTACACGTAACTTCATCTCGTGGTAAACAACAAAGAAAGATCACGACGACTGTATCAAGTGATTCTCGTGTCAAGTGGAAATATTACAATTATGTTTGAATCAGATCTTGAAGTTGTCATGGATTATCCCATGGATTATATGCACCAAGAACTATTACAAAGATTGGAGAGTATTCGTGTGAATATCAATTGGGAGAGCGGAAATGAACGAATAGAATTTCCGAAAAATCTCTGCGACATTTTTCGGCCGGAAGAAATTGACTGGCTTCTCATAGAAGAGGCCAAGACCAAGGACAGAAGCCCTTTTTTTAGACTTCCACTTGATGAAATTTTGATTCGTAGCGGCTACAGGGACGAGCCCGAAGTCGACGAAGACGGCAGGCCCCTGTTGCGTCGCACCACCGCACTGCTCTGGGTGGCTAAACACAAGCTGTCAACCGACAACTGCAAGATCAAGATTCGCAACCTTTTTGCGATATACGACAGGTTCGACGTGAACTACAGCGACGATTTCGGATGGACGCATTTCCACGTGGCCTGCATGCACGGTCTCGACGAAGTCGTCGGGAAATTTCTCGAGCTCGGACAGGATCCCGATTGTCGACCTCGAGAACGAGACGCCAGCACGATCGATCCGCCGCTTCACTTGGCTCTGAAGCACAAACAAAAGAGGATTTTCGAATTGCTGTTGAGGAGAGGCGCCAGTCCAAATTTAGCCGATGCAGAAGGATTGACTCCACTGCATATTATTTGCATGAACAGCTGCGACGACCATGACCTAGTGAGGATTTTATTCGACATCAGCGAGGAACAAAATCAACACGTGCAGCTCGATGCCCGGGACAAGTTGGGCTGGACGCCTCTGCACTTGGCGCTGAATTTCGGCAACAAGAAGGTGGCCGAGTCGCTGCTGAGAAGCGGCGCCGACCCAAATTTGCCCAATGCCAAGGGATCGACGCCTCTGCACGTTATCTGCAACAAAAGTTACGAGAATTACATGGCCATGACCTTTTTCAGGACAATCGGCGTTATCCAGGAGGCGGTGAACGTCGATGCCCAGGACGAGCTCGGTGACACGCCGTTGCATTTGGCTTCGCGCTGCGGTAATAAGAAGAAGGTCGAAATTTTGCTGAGAAACGGGGCCGATCCCAACTTGTCCAACAACGAGGGATCGACGCCTCTGCACGTTATTTGCAAGAGACTCGAGTGTCACAACGACGATTTGGCGAAGCTATTCTTCAAGATCAACAACGAAAATCGTCGATTCGTGCAGGTCGATGCCGTGGATAATTTGGACCGGACACCGCTGCAATGGGCCGTGGCGAATCTGTTCCCAAACGCGATCGATGTTCTCCTGGACAACGGGGCCAATCTGTCCGGCTTCGTATTTCCAACCGAGATTTATTTCGGCGCGGCGTTCAAACCAGAGCTCAATGAAACTTCTTTTTGTGATTCTAAATTGAGACTAGCGTCTCGCGCTTTGGCCATCGTCGAGCGTCTCCAAGAAAGAGGACACGAGCTGGACCGTAGCGACGCCGTGACGGTTATGAACTTTTTCGCCAATCACGGCATGTTCAAGAAATTAGCGGATGTCGAAAAATCTTGGCACGACGATGAGAAGTTCGCGAGAGAACTGAAAAACATAACGATAGAAGACTCTGATACGAGTCCATCGCTCTACGATCTGATTCGTTCGAGACGCGTACAGGCGGAACTCGCGTACGCGGACTACTTGAAGTTTGCGCACTCGAAAAAATTGGAGTATCTCAGCGATAAACAGCATCGTAAAGCTTGCATCTCGCTATTGTGCGAAATAATGCTGAGGAGATTTTGTCGAAAATGGGCAGCGAGTTCTATGTTCGAGGTGACTCGTTCTCGGCTGCCACTACTCTGCTGTGACATCGTCACGAAGTATCTCCCGAACAAAGATTTGTGGCACATTTGCTTGGTGGCTAGAGGCCCGAGATCTTGATGCCTCTCGTTCAAAATCGTACGTTCGTACGTTCGATCGTATGTTCGTATAGAAAAAATAATAAGTTTATACTAACTTATAAGCATATTTTTCATTATTTTATTTTCTAAATCATTAACATTGGTTGACAAATGTTTACATCGTTAGAATAAATAAATTTGGAAAATATTGAATTTTATTGTGTTTCAATTTAATTCCAGTCGTTTTCCACCCATGTCTCTTTCTCTCCCTCCTCCACAATACGGCTCGTCTTCTCGCAGAATCAGTAGCAGCCAAGTCCACCCTCGGTTCATATAAGAAGCGCCTACGCCCTCCTGTTATCTCGTCGTTCCAGTTTTTGCTTCGATCAAATATATACAAAAGTACATTGTATAACGCTGCCGTGAAGCAACGTAGCTGCACAGCCCACGTGGTCGCGACCGACGCGATACGATACAATGTATAAATAGCGGCGCCTTTTTATTCAGCGCGATTAAGCGAGATGTATAAAATAGAGAGAGAGCGAGTGAAACCTTGACCGTGACGCACGAGCAGAGCTGCTCTGCGATATCGCGAACCCATGAAATTCTGCCCAAACGTGATACACGAATTATCTAATAATTTTTTTTGTCTCTTTCGCTTTTTGTACAGGTACAAGACAGCAACGACAACGCGCCGAGCTTCCAAGCCCAGGCCTACTCGTTCGACGTGGCGGAGAGCGAGGCGCGCGGCGTCAAGGTCGGCCAGGTGCAGGCCCAGGACGCCGACGGGCCGGGCCCCAACAGCCAGATCACCTACGCCCTCGTCTCGGACTGGGCCAACGACGTGTTCTCGCTGAATCCGAGCACGGGCGTGTTCACCCTCACGGCCAGTCTCGATTACGAGCAGGTAATTTATTATTTTTTGTTCGATATATATATACGGTTTCGAGCGGAATACGCGGAAACACTTACACTTCATAAATCGAGATCGCGACAAAAAAATAAGAGAACACGAGCTGCGCGAGCGACGCTTTATTTGGTCATAACGATTTCCAGATAAACGCGAGATATAAAATATCTTAAACGATCGTCGACCTCGAGCCTATTGATTCGATTACGCGCGTCGGCGGCGGGAATTCCTTCGCGGACTTTTTTCTTTTTTTTTGTTCTCCGTTCGGATCGTGCGCGATCGTGTGTCGAGCTGACCTAGATCAACGGGCGGGCGCTCGCAACGTATTTAAAACAATAAGGATACGTGCGTTTACGTTTACGTATACGTACGCATTACACGCACAGATCGGAAATTCGGCGATATTTTAACACGCGCGCCGCCGCTTTTTAACAAACGGCCATTAAGCTAACGGTCGCGTGTCTCGCGCTTTAACACGCGTGGGGCAAAAAGTCTCGGGCTCTGAAATTTTGCGCTTTTAAACCGATCGGAACGCGCGCGTCGTCGAGCCCGAGCTGAGAATCGGCCCATATAAGCTGCCCCCACGAATCGCGCCCGGCTATATAATAATACACGCGGAGCTCGCGCGCGCGGCCCGGGCGGAAAAAGAATCGACACGTCCGACTTCAGCAGCAACAGCAGCTGTGTAATACGCTTTTATATTGTGCATTGTGTTTTGGACGCGCGCGCGCGCGAGCCAACGCCGAGTCTCGAGGCGAACGCCAGGAGCTCAGAGAAAAAACGAAAAAAAATACAAAAACAACAACTCGAGAGAAAGAAACGCGAAAAAAAGAGTCAACTTAGCGGTAAACTTACGTTTCTATTTTGCAAATGCGATTGTATTCGCGAGCAGCGATCGACAAACACGCGCGCGCGCGCCACTGAGAAACAGAGACAGAATTTTCGTGGCAAACGAGGGGAATCCGTTTCGAGCCCGATCCTTCTTCTTTTTTTCTTGGTTTCTCGTCTGTTTTTTTTTTTTTTTGTACTCTTTGTAAACTTGGCTTCGGAGGAGCCGAGAGAGTCCGAGGCTGAAAAATGCGAAACTCTTGGCGCCGTTTCACGCGAAAAGCATCGAGGTAGCCAAAGAGCAAAGACGACGACGATTACTATGGTATACATACGCAAAAATGTGTCATATTCGCCGGATCGTTAAAGTCAAATTTTTCTAATGCGTCGCTTCGCTTGTAATGTCGTACATACTTGTCGTGTTCTCAAACTCGAACGCGTATATATAATTCCGATCGTCCATCCGTCTATATGTACCCGCGCGTGTGACAAGGTAAAGGCGGCTTTTAGCCTCGGCGTAAAAACGATCGTTAATAAATTCGCGAAATATCTGCACAGCAGCTCTCGGGGGTACATACGCACACACACGCGTGCGTGGTGAACACGCAACAACCCGACGCGGTGCAGCGGCGCTTCTGCATACAACATATATACCGATTTATAAATGTGTGTGTGTGTGCTGTATATATATAGAGAGATCTGGCGGAGACTCGGTTGGTTGCGTACTACTACTCGCTACACGCGAGAAAAAGTGCCGCGCCGAATTTTTTCGCGACCGTATGCAGCAGCATACGACGAGAGAAAAGAAAGATGCGCGCCCGCAAGGATGAACGGGGGAGGCCGAGGGAAAGGAGAGAAAGAAAAGGATTTATGGTTTAATTAAGCTCCCGCGAGCGCGTGGGTATATACCGGTCACATATATACGCACGCTGCGCACACGATGAAAGAGAGAGAGAGAGAGAGAGAAAGATACAGCCAAAAACATGAATTTCTGCGTTTCTTCGCCGTGTATAGCTGCACATAACGAGGTGGAGATATTCCCTTCATCCTCTCCAGCTCCTCCTCGTCGTCGTCGTCTCTCCCTTCTGGTTGCTGTTTTTTTTCATTCCATATTTCGCGGCTCAACGCGGGGAGAGATTCGTGAAGCAGCAGCAGCAGCAGCAGCTTGATGTCGGACAGGATGAGGAACAAGGGCTTTTAGCGAAATTGATATTTATTGCCGCGCGCCGCGAGCTCTCGGAGCAGCAGCAGAGCATCAGCCCCGCACCGCGCGAGAAACCATAAGCTCTCTCTCGTCGTCGTCTGCGGGATTGATTGTTCTCGGTAATCGTTTTCAATCCCGAAAAAACGACACACCACTACGCGACGACCCTTGCTCGCGTCTCGTTATGACTATAAAACTTTTGCGTGCGCGCGACGACGCGAAAGAAGGAGATGAATTTATGATGACACGCCGAAATAATGGATATTATATGCACCTGTGTTCTCGCGTGCGTGCTCGGCTCGTCTTATTTTTTCGTATAAAAATGTTTATATGTGCCTCGCGTTTATATATAATATGATATATACGAACGCGATTCGAGTTTTATACGCGAAGCTTAATATATAGAAACGGTAGTAACGATCTCTCGAGCGATCGTGAACAGCCAAAATAATTCTCGAATCGAATGAACTGCTGCTGCTGCTGCTGCTGCACAATATAAATCCGAAGCGCAGGTGTGTTCAAACATAACTCTTGCGTCTGGTCTTCATTTATTTATTTCATTTTATTTTATTTTATTTTATTTTTTTATTATTACACTAAATCGTTGCAACCTGTCGCGCGATCGCATCGTCTCGGGCAACAACAATCAACGCAACAGCAACAGCAGCAGCGACCCCGATAGAACCTCTAATCAAGCGTTCCGGCCTTTAAGAATTATATACGTCGGTATATATCGGCATGAAATCGGCGTCGGTGCCCAGAAAGCCCAAGTGCATCCGTCTGTCTCTCTCTCTCTCTCTCTCTCTCTCGCTCACTCTTTTGCACTGATGCGATAATTACGAGCACTGAAAAAAAATTGAGCCTGTGTGTGTAGCCCACGACGCGAAACAACGAAAAGCCGAAAGTGAACGACCCGATAAGAGCTCTAGGCCCTCGAGCCATTGATGCCTCGGCTGTGCGCAGTTGTTCTCTCTCTCTACTCGCTCTTCCTTACTTTAAACGTTGATTATTATTCCACCGGAGAGACGCGAGAGAGGAGTCCGTTGAAGAAATTCACTCTCTTTCCTCTCTTTCATATTCGCGTGTAATTTTACTTCAAAAACATTGTTCGCAACAGCCGAAATATGACGTACGTGTGTGTGTGTGGCTTTGTCCGTGTATGCTATACACAATATGCGATACAAGCTGTACAGCCCTTGCCCCTCGTCGTGCAACAAAAGAGACAAATGTCGGTCGCGCGCCGCCACCGTAGTGGACGCGAAGGGAAAGACAGAAGGGAAAGAGCGACTTGCCAAATTGGCAAAATCGAATCTCCTGTGTGCTGCACTGCACACACACAGGACCTGCGGATGAGAGCAGAGCAGAGAGAGGACCTTTCGTTCCACGCGCGCGCCAACTTCTCTGTTTCTTTCTCGTCTCTCTTTCTTGGGATTCTCATTGGACGAGGAGTCGTCATTCATCCGCGCACATATACACACACACATACACATACGACCGATGCACTCTATTATCTTTGCCCACTGCTGCTGCTGCTGCTGACCAGCACCGATTATTATGTTTAACGAGAGAAAGTTTCAAGAATTGCCGTATTTCGTACATTTGCATTTTAACTCGAGAGACTTCGTATATTATAAGCATATACGCGTAATAACAATAATAATGTAATTTGACAAAAAAAAAAAGAGAGAAGAAGAGAAAGAATGAAAGAGCACGTCGATGTTATTGCTATGAAATTATAAAGCACCGCAACGAGAATGACGTTTTCTTTTAAAAATATTATCATGACTCGAGTAAGAGAGTTGTGTACGCGAATAACGTGCATCTTTTAATTTTCAAAACGGTTTTTTTTCAAACGATTTACGAAAAAAAAAAGAGTGAAGACGAGTCAAAGAGAGAGAGAAAAGAAGAAGTGTAACGAAGAAACTCGAAGAGCCAAAGTGCGCGCGCAACGATTTATCTCGGGCTCCGACTGTAAAATTACGCAAGACCGAGTAATATATTTTGAAGTTTGCCTCTTTATGATAACGGCATGCAGCAGAAGCAGCAGCAGCAGCGCGAGTACCTCTGCCTATAGTATAGAGGAGCTTAACTCTCGCGCGCGCAAAACTTCGAATTTACAAATTATACGCTTGGGCGCGAGAATTACGCGCGTACGGATAATAAATAAATAAAATATAAATACCCAAAGCACGCATATGTGTGCAGCGGAGGCACCCAAAGAACGAGTTCGCGCGAGGGTTCGACGTTTTTCGGGATATATATCCGAGAACGTTGTATGCAAATTTGCGGGACGCGAGTAAAAAAAGTGAGAGAGAAGAAGAAAATTGCGGAGTCGCAGCCGAAAAAGGCTGGCCCACATACGCGCGTACTCCACATATAATATAATAATAACGTAATGATAGCCGGTCTATGTGGTAGCTGCAGCGCGCTAAAGATCTTCGCGAGAATATATTTAATTTATAATGTACAGCTACTTTTTCCCGAGAATCCCAAGTAACTACAATGTTATATTGCAACAATGTACTTATAATGTACGATAAGTTCTCTCATACGTGTTCGTATGTGTGTTTATACGTGTATTATATACCGCGGAGAAATATAATGCGGGTGTTGCTGCTGCGCACGGCATTTTTTCCACCTTCCGAAATTGCAGAACCGGAGGGGCTATATGTGCACGCGGAAAGGGGGCAAAAAGCACATGCCTCTTCTTGTAGGAGCTCGGCTGGCTGCTGCACATATATAATATATAGTATAGAGGTAGTGGCATAGAGGCGCATACGTATACGCACACATACACACACGTGCACGCGGCGATACGCAGGGGCAATTTGCTTCTATAATCACACGGTTGCGCCGAGAGAGAGAGAGAGAGTCTGCAGAAAAATCTGCTAAGCTGCACATGTATACCTACGGCTTGTGTGCGCTATACACACTTTTGCACCGAGCTGCTGCTGCTGCTGCAGCAACAGATTGATAGTTCTCGTGCTCTCTCTCTCTCTCTCTCTGGACGCGTCCGAGAAATTCACATACGCTTGGCTAGTTTTTTTTTAGTTTTTTTTATTAGTCAATTTTTATACGGCCACGATATTTACGAGCTCTTCTTCTCCTTACTTATTCCTTTATTTTTCATTTGTGTTCTTTGGCCGTGTACACAGGTGCAGCACTACATCCTCGTGGTCCAAGCCACGGACTCGGGCAATCCGGCCCTGTCGTCGACCGTCACGTGCTACTGCAACGTCGTCGACGTCAACGACAACGCGCCGTACTTCGAGGCCGGTCCGCGCAGCGCCGAGATCGTCGAGAACGGCACGGTGGGTGCCGCGGTTCTGGCTCTGCGCGCCCTCGACGCCGATTCCGGCCCCAATGGCCGCGTCACCTACAGCATCGTCAGCGGCGACGACGACGAGGATTTCGGGATCGCCGCCAACGGCACCCTCTACACGAGGCGGCCCCTCGACAGAGAGTCCAAGACGGTGTACAATTTGATGGTGCAGGCGGCCGACAGTCCGAAAGCTCCGGCCAAAGCTCTGTCCACCAGTGTGCAAGTGAGTTTAAGCTTTTTTTATACATCGTATAATAATCTTCCCAACGACGAAGTTCATATTTGGAAATTTTTCAAAACTTTGCTTTGATTTATACAATTATTTTGACTTTGCCACTTGCAGATTTACAGGTTAATATACTCGCCATCTAGCGGTAGAAGCTGTATTAAATTATGATTGAATTTTCATAAAATTTCATACGATTACATAATGCTAAACCTAAATCTATATTCAAACTCAAATTTTCAATCAAAATATTTTAATTTGAGAATAGAATTAAATCCTTGTGGTTCATTGTTGCTTTAAAAATAATTCATTTATGCTATTTTATATAGTTAATATAAAAAAAATAAATCAGTACTTTTAAATTAATTTAAGAATTCGTATAAAAGAGCCGTGAAGACAATTTAATATTGTTTATTTTTAATTTCAAATTCTAATCCCATTTTCTCCACGCAGATCACGATAAACGTGCTCGACATCAACGACGAGTCGCCCCGTTTCGTCAGCAGCAATCGCACCAGCATCCCCGAGAACGCCGCGCCCAACTCGGTCGTGATGATCGTCAAGGCGCAGGATCGCGACGAGGGTCGCAACGGCTACGTCGAGTACAGCCTCGAGGACGCCGCCGACGCCAGTCCGCTACCCTTCAGTCTGGGCAGCGTCGACGGGGTGCTGCGCGTCTCCGGCCAGCTGGATCGCGAGCTCCGGGCGAACTACACCCTCAGGATCCGAGCCAGGGATCGCGGCGAGCCGAGTCGCTGGAGCCGCCAGAGTCTGCTGGTGCTGGTGCTGGACGAGAACGACAACGCGCCGGTGTTCGACGCGAGGCCCTACTCGGTCAGCGTGGCCGAGAACGCGAGCATCGGTGCCAGTGTACTGAAGGTCAGTGCCGCTTTCTGTATATATACAATATCGAGCGCGCGCTGCCGCATGCGTGCCGTATCCGCTCGAATCTCTGCGCGCGAAATTCTTGCCGGGAGAAATTTTTTACAAATAAAATACGCGGAGCTGCTGCGAAGGTGTTTGCGCACGCATCCATCTGATATAACTAATAACTCGAGAATCGGAATAGCGCCAATATTATGTACGTTCAAAGGTGCGCGTGTTCGCGCGGATTACAATTCCCGATATCTCAATATCTCTCTCTCGTTCCTTCTGTTTTCTCGAGAAATAAAAAAATCTCTCTCTTTCTCTCGTTGGTTTCACTCTTTGTTGCTGTATATAAATCACCGAATAAAATCAAATCCGAGAAGCGCATCGGCGCGTGTTCTGAAATGAACACCGAGGGCTTCCACATATATCTATATACACAAGAAGCATTGATTTAACAAAGCATTGCGAGCGAGAGAGCGAGAGCTGTGAAAACCGAGAGAAAAGAGAGGGACGAAAGAAGAAAAAAAAAGAGTAATACAATCGTGCAATCGCGTATAAAGCATTATTTAAAGCTTCTCGACTTACGTTTTGGCTAAACGAAGGCTTGAAACAAAAACACCCGCAGAAGAGAGAAGCAGAAAAGAGAAATAAAGTAAAAAAAAAAAAGTATACCCGCAAAACTTGGGGTCGTGCTCTCACGTTCGTTCGTTTGTTTTATATATAATGTACATTTTTATCGTATATAGGTGTCGGCGAGCGACCGCGACGAGGCCGGGAGCCCGTACGGCCGGGTGCGCTACAGCATCGTCTCGGGCGATCCGAATCGCGACTTCGCCATCAGCGAGGACTCGGGCGTGATACGCGTGGCCAAGCGTCTCGACTACGAGCGTCAGGCGCGCTACCGACTCCAACTTCGCGCCGAGGACTGCCCGGCGGAGCGCGAGGACGTCAAGTACGACCTCACCGAGCTCGTGGTCAATCTGCTGGACGTCAACGACAACGCGCCCTGCTTCGTGGACTCGCCCTACCTGGCCCAGGTCATGGAGAACCAGGTGCCGGCGCCGCTCGACGGCGCAGGCGGCGGTGGCTACGTGGCCCGTTTCGAGGCCCGAGACGCCGACGGCGATCAAGTCAGCTACTACCTCAAGGAGGGCGACCCGAGCCTGTTTCGGCTGAACTCCAGCACGGGCGAGCTCGCGCTGCTGCGCAGCCTCGATCGAGAGCTCAAGTCCGAGTACACGCTGACCCTGGTCGCCATGGATAGCGGTGAGTACAGTATACAGTACAGATATATATATAATGTATTTGTGTGATAATAAGCTCGATACACGGAAAATCGTCTACGCGCGCAGTGGCGCGTGTGGCGGCATGCATTTTTAGTTCGAAGCCGCTACGCGTACAACGGAGTACAAAAACAGCTACTCTCTGACTCTGCCTCTCGCGAGCGCACTTGACACTCCACGCGCAACTGCAGTGCCGCGAAGCAGTGGCTATTATATACGAGGATAAAATTCTCGGACTCTTTCTCGCGCGCGCGCGCGAGAGTTAAGCCCATTAAAAATCCTTTCCTCGCTCGCGCGCAAAAAAAGCTTACACGCATCGCCTCGCGCTCGCGCATTATCTTTTATATAGCGACACGGAGCACTGATGCTGCTGCTGCTGCTGCTGCAAGCGAGAAAGAAAGAAAGAGAGAGAGAGACAGGCTTTTTCGCCATTTTCACTGTCGTCATCGAGAAGGCTTGACACTTATATACCATAATAATACTGCCCAAGAGACTCCATATAACATGTAACGCCAGACGACGAGGAGAGCGAGAGAGAGAGAACAGTGAATATGCCATATTCGCTACGTACAAAGAGAGCAGATAAGAAGAAACGCAGATAAGAATCCGGCTGATGTGGCAGCAGTAGTACTATGTATGAGAGAGAGATCCTTTTGTGCCACGACGGATGGACGAGGACGACAATTTTCCACGGCTTTTTGTCCCTGTAGCTATACATATTCTAGCTGCTGCTGATGCTGTGGCTTAGCGCTAACACACACCGGCTGCATCTATGTAACGCACGATCGATGTATTATGATTTACGCCTCTTGCGCTATATATAATACTAGGGGGGCTCCGCCCCCCTGCTCGCTCCGCTCGCCAACCCCCCATGGTTAAAAAAAGCGAAAAATACGTTATTGTATAGTTATGAATATATAGGTATTTAAAATATTTTTAATTGTTAATATATTCAGGTGTTTATATCGTTTCCACACCACCTATGAAATGAGTTCATTTATCGTACTTTTTACGCTAATATTTTTCGCCATAAAATTATAGTGTTTATTTGTACATAAAGAACTCTATTCAAGAGGTAGATATATCGGCGCGCTTTTTTTTAAGTGGTTCCCCATAAATTTTTTAAGTATTATTATTTATTATCAATAATTTAGTTGCATAATGTATTTTAACAACGTCATATGGTGAAATGAATGAAACATGTATTTATTGTGGCGCAGTTTATTGGAAAGAAGAAAAAAATAAATCGAATTGTTGCAGAAACGGAAACATTAAATTACCAGTTTTAAGTAAATATGATGAAGATTTGAAAAATTTGCTATTAACTAATTCTGTATTTAGACATTTAATACGATATTATAATAATTTATTTTGTTTCGCTACATTTTGCGCTAATTTTGAACATGTTCAATATCAAGCAATATATAATTTAAAATTGCAAGGTCAAGTTTGTCACACAACTCCAAGAAGTCTTTATCCAAAAAACGAAGAAAAACCTGTTTATAGCCAAATATACATATATGATGATTACGATGCTATGCAACAACGATTAAAAAATAACTCTCTGGTGCACGAATCTCACATGAAATTATTAACTAAAATTATGAACAATAATCCATACACAAAATCATACAAATGTTTACATAAAGTTGTACAAATGCATAAAATCCCAGATTATAGATTGTATTTTCTACGCAAAACAGATAAAGACAACCATCGTTATAATAAACCAATAACATCTGAATGTGGTGCAATTATAGTATCAAAAAGTGGGATTCCCGAAGATTTTGATCTATGTGTTTATCCAATTAGTCCACCACCGGAGAAAAAAAAACAAGAAAAAAACGGTGAAAAAAAAGATAAAGATTATAAAACATTAAATAAATTATCGCAACACGTTGATCCCATGGTTTTTCCATTATTTTTTCCTCGCGGAGATTTAGGATGGAGTTTATTTTATCGTAAAAATGATAAAATAAAAAAATTAAAAAAGACAAAAGGAAAACGTGAAAAATATTTATCAGTTTTACAATATTATGCATACAGATTATCTTATAGACCAAACAGTACAAATTTTTCCCCTTTGCTCTATGCAGGAAGGTTAACTCAGCAATATTTTTTACACGCTTACATTTTGGTAGAAAGCAATCGAATGAACTTTTTTAGAGCAAAACAATCGCAATTAAGAATAGAATGTTATCAAGGATTATTAGATCACATTAATGCGAGTGCGGCAAATAAAACCAGCAATTTAAAATTGGGAGATTTATTTATTCTTCCATCTACTTACATTGGCGGTCCTAGATATATGCAACAACATTATCAAGATGCGATGGCTATTATGAGGGCTGTAAAAAGGCCAGATTTATTTATTACCATGACGTGTAATCCACAATGGGAAGAACTCACTACATTACTAAAACATTATCCTCCTGGAAGTCAACCAAATGATATTCCAAATTTAACTGTTCGATTGTTTTGGACTAAATTTAATGAATTATTAGATGATATTACTGAAAATTATATTTTTGGTGTAACATTAGCATATGTATACACAATAGAGTTTCAAAAACGGGGCCTTCCTCATGCTCACTTAATAGTAACCTTAAGACCTGATAATGATTTGAAAAATATTGAAAAACTGGACTCGTATATATCAGCTGAAATTCCTTCAAAATCTCAAGATCCCGAATTATACCAATGTGTCACAAAATTAATGTTACATGGACCTCATCATAACAAATCACCATGCAAAAATAAAAATGGAAAGATTTGTAAAAAAAATTTTCCAAAACCTTTCAGAGATTCTACAACTTTCCAAAAAAACGGGTATCCTCTATATAGACGACGAGATAATAGTAATGAAGATCATTTTCATTTCAATAAAATTATAAAAAAAATGGTACCCGTAGACAATTCCATGGTTGTTCCATATAATTCATTTTTATTAAAGAAATATAAATGTCATATAAATATTGAATATTGTGCATCAATAAACAGTATCAAATACATATTTAACTATATTCACAAAGGTGGAGATAGAGCATCTTGTAAAATTCAAAGAAAAGATAAATCAGAAGTTGTAGACGAAATAAAAAGTTTCATTGATGGAAGATATCTTAGTCCAATGGAGGCAGCTTGGCGTTTACAAGAATATCCTATTTGCGGTAGAAGTCATAAAGTTGTAAATTTGGCAGTACATTTAGACAATCAACAAAATTGTGTTTTTGATCCATCATCTATACATTACAAAATTAAAAAATCTTTATACAAATTCGATACTACTTTAACAGCATGGTTTGAATTGAATAAAATCGATCAAGAAGCAAAAAAAATTAAGTACGTTAATATTCCACAATATTACAATTATGATGTAGATACAAAAAGTTGGACAAAACGCAAAAGAAAACAAAAATATACAGCTATTGGAAGATTGAACTTGGTATCTCCCAAAGATAGCGAAAGGTTTCATTTAAAATTAATTTTAAATAGAAAAAAAGGAGCTACCAGTTTTGAAAAATTACGCTTTCACGAACAAATCCAATACAAGACTTATAAAGAAACTGCCATTGCAATGCATCTTGTAAAACATGATTTACATATTTTAAAAATATTTAAAGAAGCAATTACAATTATGTTACCACGACAATTGAGAAAATTTTTAGCCTTGTACTTATTAAGCGAAAATATAGATGGGTTATTTATTTGGAATAAATATTTTGAATATTTTTCAGAAGATTTTAAAACTAATAAATTGAATCAATCATTGCACGAAATGAATAAATTATTCAATTTAGAAAATTTATCATGTACACATTTTGGATTACCAGAACCACAAGATGTAACGGACACAAGTACTGATTCTGAAATGACATTAGAAGAATATGATAAAAAATTTTATTCATTATTTTCAACATTAAATAAAGACCAAAAAAAAATTTTCAATAAAATTACAAAATCCGATACAAAAATATTTTTCATAGATGGGCCAGGAGGATCAGGAAAAACATTTTTATATAAAACTATCATATTTTATTATTTATCTTTGGGGAAAAAAATTGTATCAATG
>CACVKI010142151.1:0-16580 GCA_902732785.1 Trichogramma evanescens | reverse complement strand
CGTTGCTACGTGTACTGGACTATACGTAAACTGCGATCTGTGTAAAGTAAGCGCGTGTTTGAAGCAATGAGAGATTTTTTTATTGCTTACACTTCAACGTCGTAACGTGTACCGATATAAAAAAAACTCGTGGTTGAAGAAACGAGATATGGATTTCACCAAAATCACGTGCTACTATTACCGACGACTAGAGTTCTATATAGAGACTATATAAAGAGTTCTATATAGAGACTATATAAAGAGTTCTATATAGAGACTATATAGAACACGTGGAGGAAGCTAATATACTTTCACTTTTTCGAAAAACCACTTGATGAGATGGATTCTAAATTCAAAGATGTTCTCACTTCTGTGTCTTAACTTGCACTGACTTCGAATGCACTACGATCTACCAATAGATCTCTGGGTTGTACACGCTGCAACTTCGTAGAGCGTAATGACCTCTCGAATGCCGTTGTAGGCGTGGCTTGGCTATTGGAAAGTATACGATACCACTAGCGACCTCTCAGTTTTCCATGCGGCCGTTCCATTTGAGCTAGAGGAATGGGATGCACTCAGTCCTGTTCTTCTATTTCTCATTCTAATTCCTATGTAATTATCAGTGAATGCTTAAAGGTACCGAAAGCGCGCGATTTAAAATTTGAAAAAAAATGATATAAAAATTCTAATTAAATCATTTTTTTTCTCTTCTCTAAAAATTATGAGAAATGATATCGGTAAGTTTTTAATATAATATCATTATAATTTAATTACTAATTTACTCAGTTCCACCGACACATCCGACAGCTGTTGATATATATTATTTTAATAATATTATATTTTTATTTTTTTACAATTTTGAATTGAAAATGATAATTTTCAACTTTCGCTTCTTGAGACTGTTACCGCACTGTCTGACTGAATTCTTAACATTACCCTAAAGAATGATGAAACAAATGTCACTCGAAAGCTTTATTAAAATTCATCCCGAACCTTTCATATTCACCCGTAATAATAAAAGAACAATGAAATCAATGAATGATGACTACTGAACGTTAAAATAATAAATGTTGTCATTGCAGAATAATCGCCAGGATCAACATGTCTTCGCTGCCAGGATTACCGCCGCTGCCCCGTAGTTTGAGCGGGTTCGGCCTCGACAACGGCGGCCTCGAGCCCGGTCGAAGTCCGCCTCCGCTGCCACCGGCGCGTGTGCCCAGTCGCAGTGGCAGCGGCGGCAACCGCCTGGTCAAGACGCCGAGCTCGACCAGTAGTCAAGGCTCGAGACCCTCGCCCCAGGGCGGCCGTCAGTTGACCACACTCGACACGCAGCTGTCCATACTCAGGCGTGAAATGGTAAATATACTTGACATTTTTTTTACTCGACGTCGTAATCTTCGCTATTTATGCTGAGCCAACGTGTTTTTTTTGTTGTTTAACCGAAGAATAATTGCGCAATTGTAGAGGCACGAGAGAGAGGGTGTTGCAGCAACGATCTTTGTGCATGTAGTCGAAACAGCCGACTCGGCGCAACCGGCGAAAATATTTTTACCGCGCGAGCGCTGCGATATATGCCAAAATTATACTTATGTGCACCCGCGACATAGGTACTCAACAATTACAACGTGTCTTATATGTATAACTTGAAAAATTGCATGGATATATCTGCCGTGCGCTACTTGTCTGAGATGTCGAACGATCGCTATACATTGTATCATTGAAAACCCGCACAATTACAGGCCGTATAGTACGACTCGCGAATGCCAAATTGAGAACTATAAGTACTCGATCGATCAGTCGAGGTCGCAAACGAAATCAATCTAAAATATCAGCGGCTCGTTGCTCGAGTCATTTTAAAGGCCAATAATGATTGTAATCTCATGTGCCTTCCGCGCCCACACTCGTTTCTGCATACATATAGGTTCTCCGTATATACAATACAAATCGTTGCGACTCAAGACGTATTGGAAAGTCTCGCGAATCATATATATGCCTCTGGTGTGTCTGCAGGGGGGCAGGCTCTATTACGTATAGATCAGCGTGTAAAATTATCATATCATTTCGTTCGACTTTTTGCACTTAACGTCTTTCCTATATCATTATTGGCAACGCGAGGCGTGCATATATAATAATAATAGTACGTATCGTGCGCTAAATTTTTAATTTCATTTTCCGCAGTTTGGCCTGCGCCAGTTGGATCTGTCGCTGCTGTCCCAGCTGTGGTCGCTCAACGAGTCGATACAGGAGTTTCGCCAGCTGCTGCAGGACCAGGAGGACAGGGCACCGTCCCCCTCACCCAGCAGCGACGACGGCGACGACTCGATCTCGCTGACGTTCTCCCATCAACTCGCTAGCGCCATACATCAGCAGCAGCAGCAGCAACAGCAGCAGCAACAGCAGCCACCTCCTCCGCCGAGGCGACCTGCACCGGCCGCGCCCGTGCATCAACAGCACCAGTACCAGCATCAACAGCAGCAGCAGCAGCATCATTACCGGAGCGCGAGGTCGCGCAATTCCATCTCGTCGCTGGGACAGAATTTACCCAACAGCGATGACTCGCCGTCGAGCGAGGAGTACGGGGCCGTCTGAGAAACGGACGTTTAGTGCGTCGATAGAAAAAAACGTGATGCAAAAAGTGAACTGGTTGTTTTTTTTTTCTATTGACGTGCGTCGCGCACTGCACTCGAGGCGGTTTCATCGACCGCCCGTCTTAATCCCAATTTAATACACGTGACATTACAATCCTATAGTCTATATCGAGCGGTTATTCAACGATACGAATCGTTGTTATTTATATAAATATTACACTTGTATAACGAGTTGCGATTGTTGATCAGAATTTCAAAAATGTCAATTATTCTAAATCACGTCCATATGCCAAGACAACGAATAATTGTATTCTGAGACGATTTTTACTATTAGCTGTAACGAGAATACTTACGCTTAATGTAAGGCAGTTATCAGAACTATATTCTATATATATAGTTAAAGTGAAATTGTTATACGTACAATGTTTAGACTAATTTGTTTATGATTCATATTTGTATTGCTAAGTTTAGCTAATTATAAGCAAATAATGTAAAATTGATACAAAGAAAATTACGTGATATGTTGAAGAATGTTCACTAAAATTACATTTAAAATAATGCACAGAGGAAAGTACCATTAACAATTGATTGGAATAAATTTGATATCATTTTCCATTGTAGCAGCATGAATTACTAAAATTCCCACTTCGAAGCGCGTTGAAGAAAATAATTTTTTTTTACATGGTATTTCCTTTGATGCAGTAAATCTAGAGCATAAATTGTACTTTTTGAAAAGGAGTACTCTTTTAGATTTTTGTAATAATCAAAATATTGGGTAAAAATATGTTGAAACTAATTTTTTAATTTCCAATTAAAAAAGCTATTGTTAGTACATTACTCATCAAAATTTGTTTTGTATAACATGACAATGAATGAATACGATCAAAATTTGATGTTTCAATGTTAATCTATAAACTACAGAGCCATTTTAACATTATATATTTCCTAAAGTGATAATTATGAAAAAAATAGGTGTAACAAAGAATGTGTGATCATATTTGCTTCTTACGACTGAGATCATGTATCGACAGGTCTGTTTACTTTTATAGAGTACTACATTGAGTACTAGTGTAAAATAAACTTTATGCTATATAGTAATACTTAAGCATATTGACATAATTAAGACTAAACGAGATAGAATCATAAAAATATTTCATTCTTATGTTAAAGAATGAATTGTATATATTCAATTTTAAAGTTAAATAAATACAATGGTTTTAAATGATAGATTTTATTTTGTAATAATTCAAAACTCTAATTTTCTTTTCCTTAATACCTACAAATTTGTAGAATCACGTTCGATTGATAAATAGATTAAAAACCACGCTGACAATAAAACTCTACATTTTAAAATCCTTTTGGTCAAATTTGTTTGGCTCCGAATATTCAAAACTATTTTGTCGATACATACTTGTCGAATTTTTAAATACCAAACCACGTGCTCGCAAGATGGGTTAAATGCCCGCGCGCCCCACTGAAAACTTCAACGTTGTTGGACGCACGTTTTTCTCACATGCAACCGAGGTTATGTTTCAGTATCGTGACTGCTTGCAACCAACGTGTGTGACAATTCTTCTTAAAGTTCAGAGCAGAATTATAAATCAGTGCCGGGTTGAATTTGTTAATATAATTTTTACTATTGTCAATTGACAACGCGAGTATCGTTAATAATGGAGGGACAGCACGTAGATACACCCAGACCAAATCTGAAAAGAAAAAAGAAGCGATCGTCGATGCAAATGGCTAAAAAGGCAGCCAGACGCCGTTTCCACGATGGAGAGCTTGATTCAGAGAGCTACCAATACATGCTCAATGTTTTGCAAATGATTCGCTCGGATTTTCCAACTATGGAAGATAAAGAAACATTTGTAGAAAATATTTTCGAACAAACCAGAGGGAAAGAAATGGATTATGCAAAAAATCAGGTACTTATTCCATTATATGTTGATGGATGATAACTAATGGTTAACACTTTCTTTTCATGTGCAATGTCTATGTACAATGTTGATAATTAGAAGTTTCATTCATACGTGCAGACTCTTTCTTTGATTATAAAGCTTATTAAAAAACATAAGCCTTATGAATTCGTCTTCATTTTTTAATATATTTATTTCAGGTTGGATCAAGAGTTTTAGATGTGTTGATACAACATGCTAATTTTGACACAATTATTAGATTGGCAGACAGTTTCTATGACTCACTTCGACCTTTATGCAGCGATCCGTTTGCCTCACATGTGATTCAAAAACTTATAACCACTTGCGCGCACAAAGGAAATTATGTTAAAACCGATGAAAAAGATACAACAGAAATCAAGCATTCTGAAGTAGAAAAGTACAATGAAACAGCTTTGAAGCTTTGTAGATATGCTATAAATAATATTGAAGAATTCGTTTGGGATACTTATGCAAATCATATTTTAAGAACTGCTATAGAGTGCCTTGGAGGCATCATTGACTTAAGTTCAGCTAATAATATGGTAAAAAAGAAACCAGATCTAGAAAAAAGGAGAACTGTGAATGAGGATTATAAGAAATTATTAATGTTAGCATGCAATAATTTACTCAGGTTTCCACAATTAGCTCAATTCAATCATGATCAGTTGACCTCTGGTTTTATGCAGTCAGTTTTATATACTTTAAAAGATGTTGATTCTGATTTAAATAGTAGTTTAATGAACAGAGTATTTAATGAGTGTTTTACATTGAGTAATGAAGAAACTTTGTCCAATATTTTTGACAAAGAGTGTTCTTTCAGGGTTCTGGAGGCCATCCTTGCTGTTTCAAATCCTAAAGATCACGAAAAGATCTATAAAAATTACTTTGAGAATCATTTGGGAGTGTTGTCTGTAAAGCAGGGTGCAAACTTCAGTGTACAAAGACTAATTGAATATTGTACTAGCAAAGAAATTTTTGAGAAAATCTTTGATGAAATTGTTGAGCACTTTAATAGTATCTTGTCAAAAAGTTACACCGGTGTTTTTGCAGCTTTAGCTAAAGGCTGTTGGAAATTACAAGCTAAACAGGGTCCTTTCATCAATGCTCTGATGAAATTATTGGATTGCGATCAACCAAAAGAAAGAGAAAACTTCATCGTTCCGATACTTATGAGGTTCAGTAAATTTGAAAAATACTCTTCTCTCAGTGAAGATGCCAAATCGAAGCTCCCCATGAACTTGCATGGCAGCCTGTGCATACAATCTATGTTAGAATTCAACAAACCAATCAAAATTGTTAACTCGCTGCTGGCCATGGATAGCACAGAGTTGTGCCGTATTCTTGAACATCCAAAAGGTAGCAGAATTATGGATTCTTTCATGGACAGTCAATTTATCGGAGGAAAAAGTCGCGAACAACTTGCTAAACATCTGAGAGGTACCTGGGCACAATTAGCTCGCAGTACTCACGGATCCAGATGTTTGGAAAAAGTGTGGGCCAGTGCGAAACAGCCACAGAAACTCATCATAATGACAGAATTGTCGGAAGTTGGAGAACTGTTAAGATCGACTCCAGTGGGAAAAATCATATCGCACAAATTGAATGTACCTCTCTTTGCCAGAAACAAAAAGGAATGGGAAGAATTCGCAGGCAAAGAGGAAAAAACAAAAACCCTCTTCGCTGATATCATTCAAAGGATTAAAGACTAAGAACAAAATAGATCTATTGTATGTGATTTAAAATGAAAATGTTGAAACTTTTGTTAAGTAACTGTACAAAATAGCATATCAATGTATGATTTAATTCCATTGTCAATTTATACTTGTAAATTATATGATGCGTTTGTTACGAATTAAAACTTGTTTGTCGAATTATTTTGGAAATTAATAAAGATATTTGTATATAAAAATTCCACAGCTTACTGATTATTAGCTTCAATCAAAATCAAATTACTATAGATGATACACATCAGTGAATCAATACAAATGAAAATGTCAATCCTACAAAACTATATATCGATTACGTAGAAAATTCCTTCCCCCGTTCCATCCTCTCTCTTTTGGATTTTCTCCTCGTTTTCCTAGAAAAAATACTGCGCACAATTTACAGGAGTAGTCGTCCATAGCTATCCGTAAATGACCGTCGGCCGTTGTCCGGCCACGACTCGCACGGGCCGCCGCCGCTGCTGCTGGGCGACGACGAATCGCTGCTGCTGCTGAGGCACGAGGTTGACCTGACGTTGTTTGCGCGCCGCCGCCGCACCCCTGATGGAGGTCACGCCCTGGGCCACCGTGTTGATGATGGAAGTGACCCCGAGGCCTATACCCGTCACGGGGCCGATCGGCACCGGACGCACCTGGACCGGACGCTGTTGTTGTTGAATCTGCTGGACCACCGGCCGCACCTGAACCTGCTGAATCTGCACCGGCTGCCG
Organism: Trichogramma evanescens; assembly: GCA_902732785.1. Classification (NCBI taxonomy): domain Eukaryota; kingdom Metazoa; phylum Arthropoda; class Insecta; order Hymenoptera; family Trichogrammatidae; genus Trichogramma; species Trichogramma evanescens. Next base: position 9,642 of record CACVKI010142151.1, on the reverse strand, counting down.
ATTGACGACACCTGCATTTTGAAACGGCCGATTTTGTACACGATTGTATCCGTTAGACAAATTGTTATTAGTTGTTGTTCTGCCACCAACCCGGCCGTAAGCTCCGTCGTTGTTGTTGTTGTTATTGTTATTAAAATTGTTGCCGATTTGGCCGTTATTATTGTAGCCGTTGTTGTTGTTGTTGTTGTTATTGTTATTAAAATTGTTGCCGTTATTATTGTAGCCGTTATTGCTTGTCCCTCGATCGGTATAGTCGTTGTTATCGTAATCGTTGCCCGTGTTAATTATTCGATTATTGTTAACGTTGCCCGACGCTGCACCTTGACCATTACCAGTAAAGCCATTGTTATCGTAATCGTTACCTAAGTTATTATTCTGATTCTGGTTCGTCTGTACTGGTCTTGTATTTGGCACTCCATTATTGAGATTGTTATTGTTGTTGCTGTTGTTGTTGTTATTGTTATTGTTGCCGATATTCGTCGATCCAAGAGGCGCCGAGGGTCGATTGCCCGCCGCTTGGACGGTGGCGGCTAAATCGTCAACGGGGCTGTCCTGATCGTTTGTGGAAGCCGATTTTGCTGGATCGTTGGACGTGACGATCTTTTGATTGGAGGTTCCTACGGGCCTGATGGTGGTGGTGGCTGCGGAGGAAGACTCGGCATCCTCGTTCTTTTCCAGTATCATGACCGAGTTGTCGACTGCATCGATTCGACCGATCGCGTTGATTCTTCAATATAACAAAATTCAATATAATATTTTCGAATTCAATCGATCCATCGATCGCAATTAGTATATACTTACATCAATACAAGCCCAGCGAGAAATCGTAGCGGTCTCATGTTTAACGAGTTGGATAATATAATTTTCAATGAGGCGAGCAGAGAGAACTAATTTTTTTTACTGTTGATTCTTTGCTGGCCAACAAAAGAATGATCGAATCGAAGTTTCATGCGACTATAAGATATTCCGAGAGATAAAAGGATTCGGAATTAAAGTTGGCTCGGGCGGAACGATATTACATGTTGTGAAAAGCAATTTGTTCAAGTGCCAGATGTCTCGGCGCGTCAGATCGCGATCGCGGAGATCGCGGGCTATGTTTTTTGAACAAAGACAAATCATGGCATCCCCCGCGCGCGCGCCGTGTCGCTCTTTCCGATTGATTTACTTGAGTATAATCGTTACATTAAAAAGTCGAATCGACGAATCGACTCGTGTATAAGATACGAGTGTTTGAAAATTCATTTTAAATTACCCCAAAAAAATGTGAAACCTTATTTAAAAAAAAAAAGAAAAACTTCACGTATTTCCTGCTTTTGTTGTTTTTATTAGGATTGTTTTATTGCTGATCTGCTCTGGATTATAACAGACAAGTAAATTTATGAGGTAAAAATAAAATAAAAATAATGAAAATGTTTTAACATTTTATGACTACGTGACTGGACTAAAATTGAAAAATCGAATTGCCGCACTGCAGAGGTATTTATGATTACACATTCCTCAATTACTTCAAGTCAACATTTGAACCACTTTCACGCTCTGATGTGCATCGAAGTTTGTGCATTTGAAAATTTGCGAACGCGCATTTTTTGATTTAAGCAATTGCAGCAACCGAAGTGAATAACTCGTTAACCGAATGATTATTCAATATAAATATTAAAATTACATCGACGAATGTTAGCTCGAATAACAATCGTGAACTGAAATAATGAATTGACGCGAATTAATAAAACTGTATATTGTAAACCAGCACGAAGCAAAAGTTATAACTTTTTTTTTAATTAAAAAATGTGTAAATATATTTGCTCGACGCTGTACAAATGTTATGACGCTGGAATCAATCGCGAACAAAAAAAATCATCGACACACGGCGCAATATTTAAGCGCTCGTATGTACGGAAATCGTTGCTTCAGTTTGTTTTTTTTTCTTCTTTCGAAATGACTGATAAAAACCAGGGTTTTCGGCACGTCTACTCTTAAAACTGCGAGTGGCGCGAAGATCGAAATACAACGGGAGATTAACCTGGAGCTATACATATTCAAACCGGACTCCATAGTATATAAATGTAATAATTGTTCCACGAGCCTACACATCGAAGGGGCTGCTATGAAATCACGTCAAAAGGTTGATGACCTAAAAGGGTTGATGAAATTTTTCGATTTTTTGGCTCCATAAGAGAGTCGATACCGATTCTGCGATAATTTTGATCATTGACCCTAGCGTAATAATTATTACAATAACTTGGATGAAAACTTTCAGAGGCTAAGTTTAGTTTGTACAATACAAAGTAAAAGAAATGTTTCAAGAATTATCAGTTTTTTAAAATATTTGATAACAGTTTTATTTTTATAATACTTTTTTCCTGAACAACAACGTTTTTGAGTGAATTTAGGGTAAGAAGCCTCTATAGATATCCTGAATATATTAAAATGAAAATTACTGTTAAATATTCATACATACACTTCAATACAATTTTATACAAAACATTCTTTGCATTTTTTATATTCTTTACAATTCAACACAAAGGGTAACTATTCACTAAATTCAAGGCCTTGCATGTTTACAAAATCGCACGTGTTTTCTATTAGTAGTCTTCAATTTAGGTTCGTCGTAAACATTCTAGCAAAACTTGAAGAATATGTTAGTAAATTCAAAAACAATCGATGATTACGAAATATCGAATTCGACCATCGAACGATTTTTGAAGCTTCATTTCTATTGGAATATTAAATTACTGAAATTGATTTTTGTATGGCCTTGGGTGGATAAAAGGATAAGATATTTTGGGAGGACGATCGTTGTAACAACTTTTTTAGTTTGTTGTTCGGGTTCGGTGAGTGCATGATCTATAATTTTTTTTCAACTTTAAACTTGATCAAACTTCAATTCAAGTTGTGGAAATTGATCGAAGAGATTTGTGGTCAATCCGAAATAAAATGGGATGTGATAGTACTATGCTTGTTTCAATTCATATCATCAATGGGAATCTTGATTGCGTATTCAATTATAATTAGTATTGATGAAAGGGTCAGGACTGCTAAAAGTTTATTATCCATTACATACGAACGTAAACATTCAATAATTTTTTTATTAGTAGTTACGAAATTCGTTCAGAATTTCGGTATCACTGTTTACAAACGAAGTGCACGAAGGCGAGCAAACATTTTTACATAAAAGATTGAGTAAATTTTATAGAGAAAGTAATCGTTTATGGGGTAAGTTGCAAATTCGAGTGTCACAATAATAAAAGCACAAAAATTAATTTTCCAACAGTCTTCTTCATACTACTATGCGCTTGCCTTGAGCAACATATGCTGTTTGGTCTGATCAAGCTCGAAATGAGACCATTGTGGTTCGAGTTCAAATTTTTTATGAATTTTGAAGAGTGTTATTTTGGTTTAGTGGCTTTTCGCATGGTTTTCTTATTCATGTGCGCAATCATGTCAGGGGCAATTATGTTTCACTACAGATTTGTAGTGATTTCATTGATCATTCAGTATCAAATTATAAAGTGAGATTTTAAAAATAAGAAATTTCCAGATTTAAATTGTAACGTGAATTAAAATTGTCAGTTTGAAAATGAAAGCCACCGACGAAGAGTATCAATTGAAATTAAGGGGAAAAAATCAGAACGCAGATCGTTGGTTGCATCAACAAATCATAAAATTAATTCAACATCATCAAGACACTATACGGTTAAGTTTTATTAATAATTATCTGTGTAACAGAGTGTCATAAAAGAAGGTACATACAACAATTTTCGATTTTATAAAACGAATTTAATTTTATTTTCAGGTTGTTTGATACTCAAAAAGATGTTATTAATAAAACGTTGCTCATCATTATTCCAATAATCATTGTTAATGTGTGCATGAGTGGGTCCTGGGTAATTAAATAAATTGATTACGATACAAACGAATTTTCAAAAAATTCTTAAATCACTTTCTAATACTTAGATGGTCATTGCGATAAAATCTAATTCTGCGTGCACCAAAATATTATTGATTTCAGTGATGGGTTCGACAATGATATTTTTTTTGCTTATTTATCCAAGTCAAGAATTGTTTAATGACTGCCGCATCGATGATTTTTGGTAATAGAAAAAATCAATTACATTTTACTGTGTTATTCAGTAAATGGTTTCTAAATTAGATATTTTTTTCAAGTAGCTACCACACTTATAGCTGGTACTTGTACCCTCCTAAAGTCAGGTTATTTTTACTAATGATAATAATTAGAACATCAAACCCAACAATTTTGTCAGCTGGTTTTGCAAATTTTCCATTGAATCTGAGAACTGCTGGAGTTGTGAGTAGAATATGACAGCAAATAACTTTTCTACTAGTTTAACTATAATATTTTACAGGTTTTAGGCAAAGTTATATCATATATAATGGCTCTATTATCATTGTACAATTAAAAAACTATTTTTTAATTATAACCAAGTCTCAACTCGTGCAATGTATAAAATTGAGATCGTTTTTCGCCGATATAAACATTTTTTACTTAAAAAAAAAAATACATGATAAAAGTTGATGCAGCTTTTCAGAAAAAAATGAATTAAGCAGTCTTCAGCTCATTGCGAGTGTCCCGTAAAGATTGTGAGTAAAAAAAAATTTGTTTACAACAAATTTATTCTTTCATTATACGGTATTGTAAATTGAACATTTTTTTTGTTTGGTGATCTACCCTTTCAGCAAATCTTAAATCCTGTGATAAAGCAAAATTTCAATAAAAAAAATAAATCATCAAATTAATATTGCACTTAAAATAATAATGAAAAAGAGGAATGTCAACAAAAAGGGCTACAATAGACTGTTCAACGCATTAACAAACTGAAAAAAAAATTGTTTATTAATATGCATTAGCGTTAACCATTAAATATTCAGAATAACTATTCACATTAGAAGTTATTATCTGAGCTCGTTGTACAATAAACACAATTTTTGTAAAAAATGGTTGGATATTGCTCGTATTTTACGTGGGTAAAAATTAATTAATTAATTAAGTTTTTTCATTTGTTGAGTATTGCGTTACGTCGCGACGCTTTGCGCGATCTTGTTATTTATTTTGGAGTTTAAAGCTCGAGCGCGCGACGTAAGTGAAAATTTCATAGGGAGCATCATTGGTACAAATTTACAACCTACCTAGTGAGCACAACCTTAATGTGAGGGTAATTACTCCTTCGGATGTGTTTTGAATCGGATGATTTGAATAATACTTCAAAATACGAGTTATAGGTCAATAGATTGATCAAAGCGCAAAAAATTGAATAATAAATATTATTTTCTCATTAAGTTATTATTAATTACGCTACAATCGTTTAATTTAATAAAAAATAATAATTTGTTTTAAACCATTCATTACTGAATTTACTTTATCTCTAGAAATAAATACGATACCGAGTTCTTAGGCAAATGAAGTTGCAATAGTCATGTACTCTATTTTAAAAATTCGACCACATCTTTCAAAAATAGTCTACCCTAAAAGTTTTTGCTCAGCTCGAGTTTTTCATATAAACACAAGCTAGAATTTCGAGATAAAACAAGCTCAAATTTATGCTTTGCCTATAACACATTTTTCGTGTTTTTTTTTTCTTATGCAACACATAGAAAATCGAGGCAAGAAAGAAATAGAAGCTCAGTGTTGATTTGACCGGGCTACGAGCTGAGACTAGCTGCACGTGTAGTATCCACAATGAATACAACTAGAAATCGGCAAAACCTTATGAAGAATACGATCGACGACGATAAATATGAAAAAACGAAGTTGGCCCTTGCGTTTTTTTTGGGGGCGGCAATTCTTGGATCGATCTTCGTACTCGCAGTCCTAGACACTGTTAGCGCAGATTATCCGCAACCCGTGAGTACGCATCGAAGTTCGTCGCACGAACGCGACGTTGGTGAAAATTCCGTGGTGTTCAGTGGCTTGGAAAATACCACCGTCTATTACGGCGAGTGCGGTGATATTCAAAGCGTCAACCGGACGCAGCAGGAATGTTTGCTTCGTCGAGTGCAGCTGAATCACTCGCGAGTCGGCCCCGCGAAGGAGGACGAGTGCAAAATCACGCTGAGCTCCGAGTCGGGCGGCATCGTCGAGGCGGATCTGATCGAGATCGAACCGCTGGACAAGAAGCGAGCGATCGTGAGCTGGTTCGAGACGACCTTGAACAGGTTCGAGCCGTATCGCTTGCGACTCAGCGTCGTCGATTTTTGCAATTGCAAAATCAAAACGACCAAGCTCTCGAAAGATCTCGACAAGCTGATTGAGAATTCAAATGGTCCCTACAGAAATTGTTTATTGTATTCTTTGATCGGTATTGGTGATCGCCGTTCTTGTGGTGTCGATAAGAAATTCAACAAGCTGAAATATCTCAAAGGCGAGGATGATTTTGAAGTTGTGTCGGAAGGTTGGGACAAAGTTTACAGATCATCGATCGATTCTCAAGGAGTAGCTTCGAAAGTCGATACGTTGCTTACTTACCCCGAGGATGCTTTGGTCGAGCCACTTATTGTACCGTTGTCGAAAGATAAGGGCTATTTATTCATCGAAACATCATTTTACAATGAGCCCAACAAAATTTTAATTACAGTAGCTCTTGTGCAGTCCAACGGTAATTAATAAAAAACAAATTTGTTTTCATTTTCATAATTCGAATTAATATTAATGAGACATTTTTCACTCTTTCAGGTCAACGACAAAATTTAACTCGTGTCAAAGATGTTTACTCACCCGAGGTCTCCTTGGCCAACGGATTGATCGGTATATGCGCTCGACAGAACTACAACACCATGAAATGCACACAATTCAAGCTCGGCGACAAAAAAATCAACTGGTTTTCAGCCAACATCGTCGATTTCCCTCGTATGGAAAAACGAGCCCTCTACAATTTGCCGAGGGGCGAAGGATTTCTGACCGACGTCATCGAGAACAAATTCGGCAAAAGAGACACCCGGATGGTCGACAAATTCATGGTTAAAATCGGTCTGGATGGAAAAGTCAAGCAATTCCTAAATCCCGGTTTGGGGTGCCCGAACAGGCCCCAGGAGAGAGGTTCCTTCAAATTTTTCGAAGACAATTTGGGCAATTATTGCGTGAGCACGACCTGCACAAGAACGCACGAGAGCCCCATTTACTACTTGGGATCGAATTATGTCAAATTTTTCTCAAAGTGCTTCAAACCAGGAGATTTAACAAATCTTTCAGACATAAAGCCTTACGAAAATTATTATAATATTGGGTACGCATTTTAATATATATTGGATATGCATATAAAGAGAATGAAACTGTAAAAAATAGCACAAATCGAGTAATTAAAGTCCTTACATATACATACGTGTACATTCGTTTATGTTTAGTGAATATGTCCATCGATGATTTATAAAACAAATACATTTATATATAAGTACGTCAATTCACATATACATACAACTTAATTCAAATGTTTAGACAGACTTTAAAAGTTAATTTGGTAATCTTTACAGTTTCTCCTATTTCAAGTGTTTTTAACCGAATGAAAAATTATTGAATGCAAATATTTTGCAACTTATAAAAACTTTTTTGAAGCAGTGATTACTTCTCTTTCTTCGCCAAGATCGCTACATCGTGTTCTCTTTGATAATATATTTTTTAATAAAAACTCCATAATTAAATCTTTGATCGAGTATTGCTTATTGAATTATATAAATAAAATTGATATTCTGCAATAACACTAGCGTTTTGAAAATGAAGGTTTTCCTGTATTCAAACACAACAAGATTCATTTGAATAATATTTATGATATTAACTTTTTTGTCACAATAGGTACATTAATTGTTTGATAATTAATGACTCTAATGAGGGACTTAAATAATTTCAAAGTAAATCTAAATATACTATAACTAATTGAATAAAAATGGTCGGATTCTACAGGGTAGCTGACTAGTACAGGTTTACTTTACTATCGGCGTGACTGCGCTTGAAAAGTATCGTCTATTATTAATATTTTTTTAATACCTCGATGTTCAAAAAATTAAATTCAAAATACTAGAACTAACTTGGCAAAAATAGTATATTTTGCACCTAGGGAGTGAAAAACTGGAAAGTTTCAGAACACGTGTAATTTATCAGCCGAAGCGAAGCCGAGCTACTACATAAATAGGTGCAAATACAATTTTTTGTGAATCCCCCAGCCTAAAGTAATATTTAGATTTCGCTTGGCGGGAGCAAAATGAAAATGTTACTTTAGGCTGAGGGATCCACAAAAAATTGTATTTGCACCTATGTAGTAGCTCGGCTGATAAATTACACGTGTTCTGAGACTTTCCAGTTTTTCACTCCCTAGGTGCAAAATATACTATTTCAAACTTGAGGGCTTTCGAGATTTCAGGCAAAGAAATCGTTCCGACTCATAGCATATTTTTACAAATATTTGTGCTCGTGTAAATGCAAATTTTCAAAATATTATTGAATTCTCATATAAACATTTAACTAAATTGTCACATGTTGTTGAGCAATTAAAATTGATCGATAGTTTATTTATTATATGGGCTGATGTCAAAGAATTGGTGATTGCACATATCTCACTTTTGAAATGCGCTTCGATGTATATTTTTAAAAAAGATTTTGAAGAGTTTTTTTCCGTCTTCTATTAATGTTGAATCGCAAAAACGAGTAGTAAAAACAGATTGTGGGAACCAACACTGTCTTTTACTTGAAAAAATTATTTCTTCATTCAATTTAATGGAGAAATCGCAAAGTTTAGCCTGTACAAATTTTAATAAAGGCATCCCTCGTTATACGCGGGTTCTGTATACGCGATATAGCCTTATACGCGGATTGCCAAATGCGACGATGTCTCGTTATACGCGGATAAGTTCACGTTATACGCGGTCCAAGACGGTCGAAAAATTTGTTATAACCTTTTGAAAAATTTGACAATGGCTCCGAATACTCCGAAAATTTCTAAAACTCCGAAACTTTCTAAAACTCCATTAAAAAAAAGAAAAGTTATGAATTTGGCTGATAAATTGAAAATTCTAAATTTAATCAGAGAAGGGGAGTGTATTGCTGCTATTGCTAGGCGCTTTGAGGTCAATGAGTCGACTATCCGAACTATAAGAAACAATGAAAAAAAAATTAGAAGCAGTGCCGAAACAGCATGCTCAATTTTCTAAAATTGTGCGAGGAAATCTAATAGAAAAAACTGAGGAAATGCTGGTGGTTATAAAAATTTCATATGTACTCAAAAATTTTTCATGAAAATTAAAATTTCATCCTTCGATTTTGGTTAAAATACCATCGATTATAAGCATAATTATGAGTCGAAAAACAATTTCATTCGATATACGTTATGTTGAATTGAATCATTATTTTTTCGAGCTTTACGCTTACTATTCTTGATGTTTTAAAAGTCATAGCAATTTTACTAATGATAGATAGATTTATCAGGTAGCCACCATTCAACTAATGTAATAATATTTGAAGTAATATTGCTTACTGCTACATTATTTAATAAAATAGTGAAAATATTACTTTTGTTTTGTAAATGATTACTTTCTTATTCTACGTATCAAACGCAACCTCATGTGTCGGTTGTATTGACTCATACTTTTCGATCTACTCGTGCTACAGCAGTCCAACTGGCAAGTAACAAAGTGCAAGTT
>CACVKI010142149.1:0-17229 GCA_902732785.1 Trichogramma evanescens | reverse complement strand
ATTAAATGATTACAGGCGAAGGGACAGACGTTTTGTAACGAAAATTTTTGTACATGAACATATTTAAATGAAGATTATTTTGACTGGATCGGATACTCGTAAAAATATTTCATTCATTTACAAAAAATTAATTAACTTCGCGAATCCCATACATCCCGTGTTAATGTCTGGGATAAGTCCGCCATCTTTGCATTTCGCGGTGGCTATATATATCGCTTACGATTCCCCAATTGGTACGAACATTTTTTCGAGCATTTCCTAATGCAAGTATAGTGAGCTGCTCACGTGTACGCGGCGTGTGTCAATATTTCTTCTGTTTTTTTTTTTTTTTTTTTTAATTCACCTTTGTCAAAGTCTGCGGGGAGCCCGATGCGTGTTTGATTAAAATTTCAGGAACTCGATGAACAAATGAATCACGATTAACGCGCATTACAATCCGGTACCCGTTATTCAAATGAAATAATAAAATTACAATTTTTCACGTTTGACTATGACATTCATACACATGTACACACGCTCGACTGCTTTTAAAAAAGCAGAGACAATAAATAATCAAAGTCGAATCGATCGAAATTCCTGGCGATCGCTCGCCGAGATATCCGCGCTCGCGGCGATTTTTCGCGCGCGCGCACTCACGCGCCTATACGCTATACACCCACCGATAATTAATCTTCTAATTGGCGATATGATTGCGGAACATTAGCGCACACGATTATTGCACGATTCGCGTTACGTCGCCGTCGTTGTCATCGTCGTCGGCTGTATGATACGCATTTAATAACGCATGACGATCCGCGCGCCGATTCTCTACACTGCTCGCCGTACATTATCAATTAATTAATTCTTTTGTCTGTAAATCGCGATCGTCGCAGCGCATCGCATAACATTTGGGTGTGCTAATTGGTTTGCTGCGGAGAGCTGGCACGACGTCGAGAATGAACGAGGAGGAAGTAGTGAGATGCGGCCTCTTCGGCATCAGTCCGCGATGGCTGCAGGGCTGGGCGACCACCAAAGTCTTCATTCTCGTCTACGGCTTGCTGGGCACCGTCCAGTCCATGGCCTTCATCTACACGTCCGTCATCCTGACGACGCTCGAGAAGAGGTTCAAGATTCCCAGTCAATCCACAGGTAATGATATTTTGCTTGACAATTTCGATAAACAGCACGTTTACCAGATGATTGAAAATTATTTGTTTCGCTTGCAAGGCATCATACTGTCGGGCAACGAGATATCGCAGATACTCTCGGTCTTCCTGGTCTACTACGGCGGCGCGGGTCACCGCACGCGCTGGATCGCCGTCGGTGTGGCCTGCAGCGCCCTGTCCTGCCTGGTGCTCGCCGCGCCTCATCTCATCTACGGTCCGGGCCAGGACGCCCTCGCCCTCACCCAGGAGTACTTCAACACCACCCTCGGGGGCGGCAACTCGCCCAACAAGACCGACTCGCTCATCTGCTCGGCCAACAATCGCACGGAGAGCTGCGAGAATACGGCCGAGAAGGTGGGCTTCGAGTCGGACGTGAGCGTGCTGCCGAGGCTGCTGGTCTTTTGCTCGCAGTTCATTCTGGGTATCGGCACGACCCTGTATTATGGACTGGGCCAGACGTACATGGACGATAACACGAAGAAGAAAAACACGCCCAAATTGTTAGGTAATCGTTGAGTTATATAGTTTCGCGCTGGAGGAAACTATACGAAGTACTCGACTTTATCGAGACTAAATCAATAACAAATTTCAAGAGCTTTCGATTGTTATTATTCCGTCGATGATGCTATACTAGAGTTCGGTAAAATAATAGCGACGTAACGATTTTATCACGAGATAAGGCCTCAATATAAGTTTTATGTAGTGAAATCTATCCAGTGTTATAAAATCGCGCGCTCGAAATTTTTTTCCCTACCTGACTCGATTATATTTATCGATTTACGATTATAAAATCGGATTGCAGGTATCACGTTCGCCTTGAGAACCGTCGGCCCCGCTTTCGGCTTCGTCCTGGGCTACGTCTGTCTCGAGCTCTACATCGACCCCACCCTCCATCCGATCATCGACAAGAAGGACCCGAGATGGCTCGGTGCCTGGTGGCTCGGCTGGATCATCTTCGGCTGCGCCTTCACCCTCTTCGCCTTCCTGCTGGCCTGCTTCCCCAAAGAACTGAGAAAATCACCCAAAAAAATTAAGAAATTAACGAAGACGTCCGGCAAGGACGAGAGCGAGGAGCCGTTGAACGCCGAGACGAAGACACCGAAAATAATCAAGTACGAGAAGTCGGACCAGCGCAGACTGCCCTCGGACTTCATCGAGAAGCCCAACGCGAGGGACTTTTTCGCGGCGACCAAGCGCATACTTACCAATAAGATACTCGTTAGCAATATATTCAGCGCGGTGTTCTACATACTGAGCGCGTCGCCCTTCATGAGCTTCGTCGTCAAGTATCTGGAGGTGCAGTTTCAGACGTCGCCTGGAGGAGGCACCATCATCACTGGTCAATTGAGATTTTATTAAACATTTTTGAAAAGATTTATCACGACGTAGTCTTGAAAAATGATGATAATGTTTTACCAACAGGTCCGGTGACTTTGCTGGGTATGGTACTGGGCTTCCTGATCTCGGGTGTGATCATCGGCAAGTACAAGCCGTCGCCCAGACTGCTGCTCTTCTGGAACGTCCTCGTGGGTTTTGGATACTTCTTCGGCCAGATATCCTACACCTTTTTGGACTGTGACACGGGTACCGTTCAAGGAATAAATTTAGCCACCAACAAGTGAGTCCTCGTGAGTTTTCACTTTTTCGACAAAGTAAAAAAATACCGTAACGATCTCGCCACTATATCTCTGCAATCTCCATTCACAGCGTCAACCTGACCGCTACCTGCAATCTGGGTTGCAACTGCGACTTTGTCAAGTATTCGCCCGTCTGCCACGAGGCGAGCAACACGACCTTTTTCTCGGCCTGTCACGCCGGATGTCGGACGATCGTCAACGACACGCATTTCAGCGATTGCTCCTGCGCGGCCGATCTCGCCCACGAGGTCATCCTGGGGGGCAGCAGCAACGACTCTCCATCGTTCGTCGTCTACGACTCGGTGAAGGCGGGTCCCTGCAAGCGCGACTGCTTCAAGTACCAGATGATCTTCGCCATGGTATCGATGATCGTCAACATACTCGGCTGCTCCGGGAAAATCGGCAACGTTCTGGTGAATTACCGATGCGTCGAGACGCGGGACAAGAGCTTGGCCCAAGGTGTGGCCCTTATGATCATGTCCCTATTCGCTTTGATACCTGGCCCGATCATTTTCGGGGCCATCATGGATTCCACTTGTCTCGTCTGGGACATATCTTGCAAGAACAGAGGCAACTGTTGGGTTTACCACAGGGACAGCTTCCGGTATATGGTCAACTTTTCAGCTGCAGGTAGTTTTACATATCTATATCATACAAAGTATATTATATCGTTTTGTCACACCGTATACATAATATAATAAAACTCGTTTTTGTCAACAGCCTTTTGTTTCATCGGCGTTATGTTCGACGTTGCCGTTTGTTATCTCGTAAAAGATATGGACTTGTACGGCGAGAAAGAGGAGGCGGCCAAACGTAGCGCCGCGGATTCGCCCGAAGATGAAGATCAGATAAAGGCCATTAAAGAAGACGAGTATTATAATTGACGCGAGCAAGCGAGAGATAAATATGAAATGTGCCAAATTTTTTATGACTATAATTTTGTATTATATAACAAATCTGTATATAGTAACGACCTAAGATTATTGTTATATCGTATTATTGTTTTATCGTTGTAATTTTTTAACTTTTAAAACTTATTAGAAATTTTGACATATTAATTGCGTATTTTACTTCAACGATCGAGAATAAATATGTTTTGATATTTGAAAGGCTTGTCATAATTTTAGCTGTGTTCTGTATGTGAAAGTGCACGTGATGTTTCGATCGAAATGTGTCCGAATTAATCAATTGCATTGTGAATGAAAATTATCACTTTAAGGTACAAGTTCAACGATCGTGTGCATTTTTCAATTGATAAAAAAAAGAATTCAAGCTCATTCTCGTTTCAAATGTGTAATGTAAAGGGAAGTCATTTTCTTTAATTTCGACACAAAAGAATCATATGAGCGTTTGAACGAGCCAAGAAAGACTCGACGACGACGACGACGACTGCCTCAATGGGCCCTCTCGCGGTGCAAACTGTCAACTACCGGCCACTCGATAATCGCCATAAATCATTGTATATTTATCAATTAGTGACAGTGCAAATGCTCGACGGGTAAATTGCAGTTTGGAAAGCGACTTTATCTGATAGGCTTTTGTTTACTTGTCAAACCAGAAATAACTAGAATTGAAATGCATCACTTTTTTATAATTAAGATCGAATACCTGTTATGTGATTTTTAGACGTAATTGTTAACTGCGTCGCTAGTTCAAATAATGCCTAGTCAGACGATTCGTGACACATTGACAACAATACATGGGAAACGAAATTGTATTTATTTGATATTGTATATTTGTTTTTAAAAAAAGACTATTTGTCGAATCGTTTTGTTGTATTTTTAAGAGGATAATGGATCAAACAAAAGATACTATTCACGTGTATTTACTTTGATTTTGATGTTATTTGATACATTGGTAAGAAAAAATATACTGAATGATACTTTGTTTCATCTGTTTCAATTTGCCTTATTCCGTTAATAAGAGTTTTTCTTTTGAAAATTTTATGATGAGAGTACACCTAGTCAACTGTTCCATAATAAACAAATTAAATCAAAAAAGAAAAATCTTTTCTTACGAGTATAATCTATTCATTATATTTTCCAAAACTCTATTTAAAAAATTGTATCCGTAAAATACTCTAAAATCACACTCGGGTCTTTCCATCGTCTTTTCCATTATTTGTTCAGGATTATTGAAAAAACGAAGTGGCTATTATGAGAAAATTTCCACACAAAATTTTTCATTTGTATAGATGAAAATTATAATTTTTCTGAACAACTACGGGTTATCTAAGATTATTTGAAGTTTCTTTCACCAATTTCATAATTTTGTATACGAAAACGAAAAATGTTGTGTAGAAATTTTCTCTTTATAGTCAGGCACATTTAAATATATCATAAACAATCCAACTAAGAATGAAACGAAACGATTGCTTAATTAGAAATGTTTACTGGATTGTCTTATTTGAGCAAATTAAATAAAATGTGTTTTTGACTTCTTCACTTACTTCAATGAAGACAAATTATTACGTAATTGCAAATGAATTTTTAATATATGCACTGTAATATAAAATTATTGAAAAATGTACCGACTTATTTACCGAAGCTTTTCGTGGTGAGCATTTCTGTTCACAAATTAAAAAATGTACTCTGTATGTATCTTATTGAAAATACCAAGTTAACTCGATTAAAAAATTTTTCTTCACCAAAATTCGAAAAAATTAATTTTTCTGCATATAAATGAAACTAACCAGATTGGAAAAAATCACCTAATACGTCAAAGCTTCAAGTAAAATAAACATTTCCTGGTCTGCCAAGCACAAAAGTACACAAATATATCTTGTTACCAAAAATGTATATTTCATATGCTAAGTATCAATACTTTAGCGTCGAGATATAAATCTAAACGACACTTGTTATAACATATCACATATGAGTAAGTAAGCGTCTTGCTAGACGTCGAGAGTGGGATTTCGATTATACATAGATCTCTGCAAAAGTTAGAGGATGTACCGCAGGTTCTAGTGCAGTTTCGTCGTCTCCCCAGTAAATCCCCAGTATAGCCGCGGCGCTATTCACGTTGACCAACGTGAATCATACGGAGCGTAATCTCGTAAGTTGATTCTCGAAGAAATCGGTAAAGCATGCAACGGATTCGAGACGATACCGGTAGTGAAATTGTTTAATAATGATATATTAGGTGATAATATTTATGCCGATAGATCATACGCTTAATTTTTAATTGTCATTTTTTTAACATCACGTGATAAAGCTTTGAAGCAAAAAAAATAAAATTTTTGAGTATTAATGAATGTGTAAATTAAAAATTTGATACCAGTAACGAGTTACACTGCAACGAGTTTTAAAATTACTCTGAATCTCCGATTTTCTATAATCAATACTTGGTTGAATTTTTTGAAAAAATTTTTGGCCTCAAACACCTCAAACAAATTAAATAAAAAAATTATTTCAATGGTTGGAAGGCCGTTAACTTTGATGGCAATCGTGTTCCAGGTTATTTTGCATATTATTTGCTCCAATTTTTACGATGATTCTCAAGCTGACGTATTAGATGATAAAATAATCCGATGAAAGAAGACTCAAGTAAGAATTTCAACTAGTAGTAATTGACATTGTGTGTGTAGAAACGGTCGGTATACGTTACCGTTTCAACTTGCATTGATTTCAAGGTAAGAGAGTGCGATAAAATTTTTTCGAATAATTTCTTCTTTTTTCATCATTCAACGTATGAGAAAATCCAAATCAACAAATAAACGCAAAATAAATAAATAAATAAATATAACGCCGAATCATCAGTGAGTTCAAGTGATACACGCCTCTACTGATTTACTGATTTCTAATTGGACGAAGGATTCGATATTGAATGAGTTTGTAAAGATTTTTATCTTAATAATAAAATCGTCAGTAGAAAATTATTGTACATAACCAATACACCTTCAATGTATATGTACATGGAAAAAAAGAAGAGATAAGTAACTCTTAATGCAGTTTTGACATTAAATTTATCATTCGCCGCGCATAGCGCACACGACGCAGATCATTCGCATAACATAAATAGAATCGAAATATATATATTTCCAAAAAGACAAGGCTGGGTAATTATTTTTGTCAAATCTATCAATACATAAAATCGAAGCGAAAAATACGTAAAAATCTATTACAAGAGAGAAAAAACAGGCTTACCCGTTCAATCAAATTACACATGAGCAAGTCTCGCATAAGAAAAGCAAAAAAAAAACGTTAAACTCGTGTGCGATGTCCGATACCATCCAATATGCATACTAATTAATCATTGCTGCATCGAGTATATATCCGATAATCGAGAAAACACTACGCGCAAAAAGACGATCTCGCCGGTTTTTTGTCTACACGTCCACTAGTAAAAGTTAATCGATTTTCAATATCGACACGAGTATTAAAATAGTGAGTCGACTGCACGAAGGATTGAACGAGATCGTTAAAAATAAATAATAAATCCTTTTACTCACAGCGAATTTGGCACGCTATGACAATGAAGCTAAATTGGAATTTCAGTGCGAGACGATACTAGGAAAGAAGGCGAGAAAAATGAGCATGACGAAATGCGGATTCTGCGGCATTTATCCGAAATGCCTGCAGAATTGGGCATCGACGCGTGGATTCATTGCCGTCTACGCAGTCCTCGGTACGGTCCAAGCGATGGCATTCATTTACGTTGTCGTATGCTTAACTACCTTAGAAAAGAGGTTCAAGATTCCTACACAGACAATTGGTAACGTAACACTGACATACTAGATGGGCTGTATGATCACTTGCCTTGACAATTTTCATAACTTATATTCCTGCTTTTCTTTTTCAAACGATCTTTCATTAAAATTATGTTCACGCAGGTATTATCCTATCCGGCAATGAGATATCACAAATTCTGTCGATCGTGCTGATCTATTACGGTGGATCGGGTCACAGGCCCAGATGGATATCCGTCGGCGTGGCACTGAGCTCGCTGTCCTGTTTCGTCCTCGCACTGCCTCACGCCATCTACGGTCCTGGACAGGACGCCCTGTCCTTGACCATGGAGTATCTCAACGCGAGCCTCGTGGAGAACAGCGGCTCGAACAACGGCAACAACAACAAGGATTCGCTCGTCTGCTCGTTACAATCCAACAACAAAAACAACAACAAGGATTCGTTATTGGACCATGAACAGTGCAACCAGACCCAGCTGGACGACACGAGCGTAGTTCCGCGCCTGATAGTGTTTTTCTCGCAGTTCATTCTCGGGATCGGCACGACTCTCTACTACGTGCTCGGCCAGCCCTACATCGACGACAATACGAAGAAGAAAAATACGCCGATGCTTCTGGGTTGGTATGAGTGCAGCGGATTCTCGACGCCACCTTCTTTTTCTCTTCTTTTTCTTTTTTTTTTCTTACAAAAAGCAAACGCAAAGTAAACAACGCCGCGGCATGCCGGTAAAATAACGCTCGAGGAAAAATAACACAATATTTCATACACCACGACGATATCGCGTATAGCGGCGCGACAATAATTTTTTTGTTAAGAAAATATTGGCTTTAGGTATCACGTTTGCTTTTCGTACAATTGGGCCTGCGTTAGGATTCGTCTTGGGCTACTTGTGCTTGAATCTCTACGTGGATCCGAGTCTGCACCCCGTGATCGAGAAGACGGACCCGAGATGGCTGGGGGCCTGGTGGCTCGGCTGGATCATTCTGGGCGCGGCGCTGGCGCTGCTGGCCGTTCTGCTGGCCATGTTCCCGCAGGAGCTCAAGAAGTCGAAAAGCTCGAGCGAGAGCCCGAACGGCCAAGCGTTAAATGTGGTAGATCTTTCACTTTTGCCGCAAGGATGACATTTTTATATGGCGTTAACATTTTTTGCAGGAAATGGAGATGCCGCTTCAGGTTCAATTGAACGCGTCGACCAGCGTTTCGACCAGCGAGACGCGAGAGGAGAAACCGACCATCAAGGACTTTTTGATATCGACCAAGCGTATACTGTCCAACGAGATGTTGATGTTCAATATGTTCAGTGTTGTTTTCTATGTCTTGAGTACATTGCCCTTTATGAATTTCATCGCAAAATATTTGGAAATACAGTTCCAAATGTCGCCGGGGGGTGGCACCATCATAACAGGTTTTTGCTTCTGTTAATTATGTTAATTTTTTCTTTGCAACTTTTAGATAAATAAATATAATTTACTATTCAGGCCCTTTGACGTTGTTCGGCATGGTTCTTGGTTTTTTGATATCCGGAGCGATCATAGGAAAATACAAACCAGCTCCAAGAACCCTTTTATTCTGGAACGTCATGGTCGGCCTGTGCTTCTTCTTCGGTCAAATCTGGATCATGTTTCTCACGTGCGAGACCGGCGGTATCCAAGGGATAGATTTTGATTCTATGCAGTCAGTTTTTATCATTGCTCATTTGAAGAAGATCGCAAAAGAAAAAAAAACAGAAAAAATTAATGCAAGTTGAAAAAATTTTGCTCGCTCCTAGGGTAAATTTAACGGCTCCGTGCAACGCAGCCTGCAACTGTGGCAACGTGAAATTTTCGCCTGTCTGCCACGAAGCGAGCAAGACGACTTTTTTCTCGGCGTGTCACGCCGGTTGCCGGGCGGTCGTCAACGAGACGACGTTCAGCGACTGCAGCTGCGTGACGCACCTCGTCGAGCCGCCCGCCTCGGGTCCGAACTTTTGGCTGGCCAACGACCACGTCACCGCGGGTCCCTGCAAGCACGACTGTTTCTCGCCCTACCTGTTGTTCTCCGTCGTGACCATGCTGATGAATATTTTCGGCTGTTCCGGACGCATCGGCAACGTCCTGATCAATTATCGCTGCGTCGAGATGAGGGACAAGAGTCTGGCCCTGGGATTCTCGCTGTTGGTTGTATCTCTTTTCGCTCTGATACCCGGGCCCATCGTTTTTGGGGCAATCATGGACTCGACCTGCATGGTATGGGACATATCGTGCAATAGTCGCGGTAACTGCTGGGTCTATCATCGCGATGATTTTCGATTTTACGTCAACGTCGCGGCGGCTGGTGAGTAATTTTTTCAAAAGATCCTTTATCCTGAAGGACATCCATCTAATCGTTGGATTTTTCACGCAGCTCTCTGCCTCGTGGGTGTGTTCTTCGACATGAGAGTCTGCTTTCTGTCAAAGGGCATCGATCTCTACGGCGACGAGGAGGAAGAAGAGGTGGCAGAACCGAACGATCAGCCATCGAGCCATTTATCGACTTGAAGTGGGGAAAATTACATCGCTGATTATGGCTCCAATTATGCAGGTTTTGTTATTGTACATACTTTTTTCGTGTAAATATATTGATTACAAAAAACAATAATAATAAAGAAGTATATAAAACGATTTTAAATGTAAATACAGCAACTTGTACCAAAGCAAACAGCGCGCCAGTTAATACATTATATATATATAATACATGATAATATTAGAAAAAGTTTGACACAAGTTCACGTTGTGTGTGTATACGAGAAATGCATTTTTACGAAAAATAAATATATATACAGTATATAAATCGAAAGCTTTCGTAGGCCGTTTTTATTTATTTTTTATAAACATGACGAAATAGCAATTGCCAGTGATGCAATTCTCGTTATCTTGGGTAACTCTCGGACGCTTCTGAAGTAAATCTGTTCGGCATCTGTGCGGTACCTCTAATCGTCCTCCTAATCTCACTCTCTCACTCGTCGTTGTCGTCCGGCCTTGATTCTTCTTCGGTGCAGCACTGCAAGCTCGATCTCGAGAGAGACAGAGACGGGGCAATTCAGAGTCAGCTACGACTTAAGTGCAGTTTCGCGGCATCTTAGTAGGAGATCAACGCCAGCGATCACACGATGTCCGGCCTGCAGATTTGAAGGCAAAATTATATACGATTGCATTACATACAATATATCAAGGAAGTTTATTCAATATACAACTTGCGATTCTTATAATCTTCGAGCATTTTTTCGAAGTCTCGTCAGCAGCTCTGCATGGGGGAAATGTATCCTTTGTGCTGGAGGTAAATCGAAAAGTTTGCGGAGAGCACCTTTAACTCACTTCCAATACATCGATACCATCCATGTGCATCTCTCCCACCAAAACTAATCGCTGCTGCTGATGCTGAGAGTGCGGGTGTGTGTGTGTGTGTACGCGTGTGCAGAGTGCATATATGTCACCGGAGCAACGAAATTCTAACGACATTAACCGCTACGGCTATTAACGGCCGTGTCCGTTCAGTGGCTCATTATCCCAAGCTGGTGTGCAATACATCGAGCGCAGCAGCCTTTCGCACTCGTAATTGTTGCCCAATAAAATTACGTCAATTTTGGGATGCGGGGGGGAAAAATCGTTGTGTGCATCGGCGATTGATTATTATCGCCTCCTTAAAATTCTATTTACTTCACACATATGGATGAATGAATCTGCAAAACTTGCGGTGGTGCAATTGACAGCAGCACACGATCTGAACAAATTTTTTTATAAAATCAAACAAATGTTATCGGTTGCCTCGGATATCTTATTATTGCGGCGATTTATGTGCAGCAGCACCTGACGCGGCGGTGACGGCCGATCTACTTTTCATACAAAATGTCGATAACTAGGCGCTATTCGATTGATAATTTTTTTTTCGTATGTATGAACAGCCATTGCACTCGTGACGATACGTTGCGTATTTCTGCACTTTTCGTATACGTACGTATGTACGCGGCAATTAGCGATGACGATATTTTGATTTTTTTTATCGAAAAATTTTAGCGCGGCTTCGCGGCTTGGGACACACGTTATTCCCGATAATATTATGTAATGCAATATCTCGAGAGAGATAATATCTCTTTTTTTCTTACACCCTTTTTTCCGACTTCTGCGACATAACGTAATTCGTTTAAGTTTAGACGCGAGTTCATTCACATTGGAAGGTGAGTTCAAAAACTATCGTCTGAAGCTCCGAGAGACTCTTTTGTTCCTCTATTTTTTTTTGGTTCCCCCCCAACCAGAGTGATCAAATATTGAATTAGTAAAAATTTCCATGACAATACAATTTTCAACGTATACCGATATTATACGCGTAATATCTGGGTTTATCACACTTTTGTATCTTTTATATGTAATGTTTTTTCCTTCGTAGCAGCAGAGACGCAGCACGAACTTATGCTGCTGCTGCTGCAGATTGGATACAAACGCGGTTAAACTGCGAGCAATCTTGGCCCCAAAGGTGGGGAGTTCTCTCTGTCATAGGTAGAGAGAGACATCGTTGTTACCGAGCTTTTGTGAAAGAGAGTCTAGGATTGAAGAGATATTCCCTCTATGTGCGCGCGTGCGTGAATTAAAGTGAACTGAATATATAGCATATTATAATATACATACGAGTGCGCGTCGTATATACGTAAGTCGTCGTATATTTTGCCCGTGCTTGAAATCGTGCACCCGATGATGAAGAAAGAAAGGATATTTTAGATAAAATGAGTGATTTGCAAATTTTTCGAGTACGCGAAAAAAATTTTTGTAATTATATACGAGTGTCTTGTGTACTTTGTCGAGTTCCAGCTGTTTTAGAGTGATCAGTATCGTGAAAACATGAAAACTAACACGTGAAGTCGACGAAATATTTGTTAAATTAATTTTTACCACATTTCAAAGAGATTTTACAGTGAATGTGACGAAGAGAAACAAAAGGAAAAAGAATATCTTATGCTTCAGTTTTCTCCTCTCTCCATAACGTTTATTGTTATTTTACCTGTTGTGATCTCTGAATTGTAAATCACTGACACTCCTGAGAAAATTCCATGTAATTGTATACTCATTAATTTAAAGTTTCGAGCTTTTTTATGCTTTATATATAAAAATTGAACGATGACAGAAGAAATCGCTTTTACGCACTAATTCGTCGATATATTAACTTACACGCGTATAATGTTTTTGACATCGATGCCAAAGTTATTTGAGAGAAATTCAACTTTATCTCCTCGACTCGCTAACAAACAATGAGTGTGTGCAAAAAAACATTTTATTTATTTTTGCGTTTGAGAATTATCGTTCATATTTATTTAATTTGCCCGCGATAGGATGTTTCAATTATTATAACGATAAAATCGACTAGACAATACAATCGCATCGTATTGCCCGTGCGAAGTCGACTCGATTCTGGAGCGTCGCGCGAATCTCTCGCGCTATAAAAGAATTTTACAACGACAGGATAATTATACTCTCGAAATTATATCGTAGTTGTAATTCATATCTTTTATCGCATTAAGTTATTTGTAAATGAATTGAATCATATGCTTATGAGAGCGATGTGCGCGACACCGTAACATTTATTCGCACACTGTTGAAAAAAAAACGTAAAATTTAATACAGATCAGACATTAAAATTAAAGTGACCGCTGCTCAATTTTGTTTAAAGTACTTTTGCATGAAGTTTTTGTTGAAAATTAATCACTCCTAATTTATATTTTTTCATTATTATTCAAAAAATATTCACCATGATGAAAAAAAAGATCGCATTCCAAACTCAAACTCAAACATTATGATTGAAATTGCTCAAAAAATTCATGAAGATTCATTTAAAAATTAAAACCAACCTTCGCCACTAGATGGCGAGTACTACTTAATCTGTAAATCTGCTAGTGGCAAAGTAAAAATAATTGTATAAGTACATGCACGGTTTTGTAAAATATTTTGTTTCTGGTGGATAATGTATGAAACCATCACTTTTATTTAATTTCATTTAATTGCTTACTTAAAGGAGATGCCATGGCTAAGGGAATTTGATGTTTTTTTGGTAATATAAGATATCTAGAAAACATTCGTATATCTTTAAGACAAATAACCTATAGATTCTAAGAAATTTTAGAGCCTCGAAGTAGATTTTTGAAAATTAACGCTACTGTAGGTATTAAATGCCACGTAATTCGATTAATTTCTAAATACAAGCATGAATGATAGTTAATTACATTAGATTCGAATAAAATCACATTAATTTTAATGTACATTGTTTTAACAGTCGCTAAAGTGCTCTATTCTCATTTAATTGAAAGTCACAGTTGTGTATCATTGGTGACTCGCTCTCAAGACCCAGCGCGAGCTCGATGCCAAATAAGGGCCTTTCGATCATTTTTTATGCAGTTGGGCAAGATTACAAAGCACTAGACAACCGCGAAATCGAGAGTCGAGGCGTCTATCTCGCGCGCGGAAAATCCTCTATCGCAGCCGCGCGCGTAAGACGAGAAGCGCCGAGAGCGATTCTAAGCTCGTCTCGTACTCGCTCGCACGAGAGAGAGAGAGCTTAGAAGGTGCAAAGATATCGCTCTGTTTATCGCTCGGTAAATCGGCGCCTTGTCCAAATATCAGCGCCGCGAGTCGCAAATATTGACGCGCGGCGCGCGAGCTCGAGTGCTTCTCTATTCTCACATGCACAATTGCAGGCATGAGCTCTCCTCTATGCGCATCCTAATCAATTTGCGCGCGTAGAGAGCTGATAAATCATTTTGTCATTTTTGTTGCAAGTGAAAATATACACTACGATGACGAATGATCGAGCAAACAACAGCGCCTTGGCGAGTTACGATGCACCGACGCCGCCGCCAGCGACAGCGACACCCGAGTCGGTTAAAGCCGCCGAAATTCAGATGCCGCTGCTCAGACCCGCTCTCAACAACAACAACAACAACAGCGGCAAATTGTTTCAAGAGCAGCAGCAGCGACAGCACTACGAGGACACGAGATGCGGCATCTCGTTCGTGCAAGGCGAGTTCATCCAGAAATTCGCCAAGCGAAAGATCTACATCAGTCTTTACGGCGCCCTAGGATGTCTGTTCATGGCTTGCTCGTCGTACGCCTCCAGCACCTTCTCGACCATGGAGAAGAGGTTCAAGATACCTTCCAAAGCCATAGGTGGGGATGATCGTGTAATCAATTGACAATAGTTTCATCGACATTTTTCTCCACAGGTGTCATAGCGATAGGCAACGACATTTCGCAAATCATCGTTTCCATATGGATTTCCTACTACGCGGACAAGCACCACAGACCAAGATGGATAGCCATCGGTGTATATCTGGTGAGTCTATTTTTTTCCCCTAATGCCCATAAAAAACACAGTATCTCAAGATTAGAAGTGTTGTTCTTAGGTCGCCTGCTTCTGCTTCATCAACGTGATACCGCACCTGCTCTACGGTCCCGGTGAGAACGCCCTGCTGCTGACCAAGGAGTACGGCGCCAACTCGACGCAGTCTCTGAGCGAGTCCTACAAGAAGGCCCTGTGCACGCTGGAGCGCGACGACGACGACTGCATCGAGGCCACGGGCAGTCACGAGACCAAGTACATCCTGTTTATCGCCCAATTTATATTGGGTATCGGCAATTCGCTGTTCAGCACGTTGGGAATATCCTACATGGACGACAACACGCAGAGAGCCAAGACTCCGATCATCATCAGTTTCACGTACTTCTTGAGGATGCTGGGGCCCGTGGCGGGTTACGGTTTGTCGACCATCACTCTGAAGTACTACATCAGTCCGAATTTGACGCCGATCATCAACAAGACCGATCCGAGGTGAATTATTATCTTTTAAAAACTGACACGAATGTATATAATCAATCCAAAATGCACCAGATGGCTTGGAGCTTGGTGGAGCGGCTGGATCATCCTCGCGGTTCTGCTCATAATCTTCGGCAGCGTCATAGCTCTGTTTCCCCGAGCCTTGCCCGAGACCGTAGCCAGTAAGGCCGCCTCGAGCAAGAAAATCAACGACCTCGCCGCCAACGAGGCCGAAGACGAGAAGGCCTCGTTCGGCGATCTGTGGAAGACGTTCAAGCGACTGCTGCGCAACAAAGCTCTGATGTGCAACAACATCGCCTCCGTCTTCTACATACTCGGCTACAGCGCCTACATGACCTTCATGCCCAAGTACATCGAGATCCAGTACAAGCAGAGCGCCTCGGCGGCGGCCCTGCTCACCGGCAGCTCGAGCCTGTTCTGCAGCGCCATCGGTATCCTCGGCGCCGGCGCTTTCATCCAGACGTTCCGGCCCAAGGCTCGCTCCTTGGCCTTCTGGAACGTGCTGGTCGGCGTCACGACGGTCGTCGCGATCATCGGCTACGCCTCGCTGGGCTGTCCGGCGGTCGATCAGCGTATCTCGCTGTCGCGCGACGGATCCCTCATGACCGAGCTGCCGTGCAATCAGAACTGCAACTGCGACTACATTACTTACAATCCGGTGTGCGCCGAGGACGGGCAGACCTTCATATCGGCCTGCCACGCGGGTTGCAGCTCTTTCGACGTAAGTCGCGCTCGCGTAATTAATAATTACATTATTGAAGCTGTTGATGTTTTTCCTTGAGACTCGAGCTGGGTCGATGCTGACTTCCATCTCAATCCCAAAAAAGCGTTTAGCGAGGCAACAGAAAGTCCTCGCATAAAAAAGTGACGCATAAAAAATGGAGAAAGCAATTTCGAAGCACGCAGAAAAATGACTAGTGTTATGAAATTTACATCATATTATTAGTCTATAATTGAAAGTCATGTGTATCATTTTGTCTCAAAATTTTATTAATTTTTTTTTTAAATTCAAAAATTGTTTTTACATAATGAGATAATATTGGAAAAACTCATATTTTTTTCAATTAACATTTTTTGATTAGTCTTATGAACGAGTACATTAAATTTTATAAATGTGTCCAGTCGTAACGAGCGAGTGATGCACCGAATTAATATGCCTTTTGAGTCGGCTCTTTCGTGAGAATGTCTTTCCGCATGTATAACATATATGAGTAATCTTATAATGCACTGATTCGATGTGGGTTTTCAGATTACCTTTACGCAAAAAAGTTTTGTCGCATCTATCACATGCAAAAGTTATTTTATGATGCACCGAATCCATGTGATGTTTTAGACTTCTTTTATCTGAGAACTTCTTCTCGCATATATCACATGCGTGAGAGACTTTATGATGCACCGAATCGATGTGCGTCTTGAGATTGCCTTTAACAGTAAATGACTTTCCGCATATATCACATGCGTGAGTGATACCATTATGTACCGAATCGATGTGAACTTTTAGACAGCTTTTAGTAGCAAATGACTTTCCGCATGTATCACAAACATTTGGGACACCCTTGTGCACCGTAATGATGTGGTTTTTTAGATAACCCTTTTGTGAAAATGTCTTACCGCATATATCACATGCGTGAGTGACCTTATGATGCACCGAATCGATGTGGATTTTGAGACGCCATTTCCTAGAGAATTTCTTTCTACATATATCACACGCGTAAGTGATACCATTATGTACCGAATCGATGTGAACTTTTAGACAACGTTTAGTAGCAAATAACTTTCCGCATGTATCACAAACATTTGGGACACCCTTATGCACCGTAATGGTGTGGTGTTTTAGATAACCCTTTTGTGAAAATGTCTTACCGCATACATCGCATGCGTGAGTGATACCATTATGCATCGAATCGATGTGTTTTTTGAGATTGC